>JAGVSM010002321.1:0-64618 GCA_022494885.1 Micrasema longulum
ACGTTATGAAACATGTCATAAACAAATAAAAATAAAAATAAAACTATATTTAACCCTTTGGAGTATTGATGTAATAATTTATATTGACATATAAGTTATTAATTAAAAAAATACTTGGTACACTTCCACTTATTTATTTTGACCAATTAACGCTTTCACCCTCCAATGGGCATCTTCAGACTGGTGATTATTATACAGTGTAAGGATAATTTATATAAAACTAAATATTATCTTAAGTGTAGGTACATTTAAAAATAAGTTAAAAAACATACAATACGTAGCACGTGACAACAAAATAAATTATTTTAATTAAATTACAAATTTAAAAGCTTCAATTAAATTAACCTAACAATAGAATCACCATGTAAAGCGCCCTTGAGGTATTTTATTACGAAAATGGCGCTATATAAGTTATCCATAATTAATTAATTGATTAATTAATACGTAATATTTCAATGGAACAAAGTGAGACAAATTATTGAAACATGTGTTGGCGGTGTACTTTAAGAGAACATTCTATTCTATGAAAAATATTTATTGTTTTATTACAATGTTCAGGGTCCAACTAAGGGCGCTAATAAGGGTGAGTTTTTGAATTCTATCTGCTGATTTATCAAAAATTCTATTGCTATTTTTTTTTATCCTATTTATTTTTAAAATTTCCAATCTATCTAACTTTTAACCTTTATTTCCTACATGTAAAATTGTTATGTTTTTTGAATTGTCAAAATTATGTTTTAATTCATTTAAATGTGATGCATAGTTTGATATGTCATTATTTAATATAATATGTGAAGCTAAATGTTTTTTCAGTCTATTTTAAATTGCTCTCCCGCTTTGTCCTATATATGAACCAGGACAAGTACACGTTAATTCGTATATTCCGCTATTTTCAAATTTGTCGTCCTAATCTTTACTATTAATTAATGTTTGGCCCAAAGATATTTTATGATAAAATGAAACTAAAAGATATTTTTTTTGTAAAACTTGTTTTATTTTATAGCTAGTATTTCCAATATAATTTAATTTTACCCAATTTATCAAGAATTGTCAATAAAAAAATTAAATGAAAACCTTTGGAGTATATTTAATTTACACTTTTTGTTGAAGCTAGCTCTGAATTATTTTTTGCAAAAATAATACGATAGGAAATAGATTCACAAAAAATTACACAAAACATTAATTTGTCAACGCATTTATTTGAAATAAAAAGCATTTTCTTTCTACTATTATGATTGTTTAAAAATTGACTCCGTATGACATTTTTAAAACACAATCCTGGATGCAGATCAGGTTTTCATGGACAGGTTCTGCAAAACTACACCATTTATTTTATTCCTCCTTTTGCCACAGCACAGTCTTCGGAGCCGCTTTTTTCTCTCTTGGCTAAGAAGTATGGTTTGCAATTTGAGCGTTCTTCCATGTCCAAAGTACAAAGTTTTCCTATTTTTTCCGCCATTTTTCAAATATTGAATGACAGTGGAACAAATTTGATTTATTTTGTTCCGTAATTTCAAATAAAAATCTTTTTTATCGGCTATTTTTTCTTTGTTCGTAGGTAAGCCTCATTTTTTTACAACAGATGGTAGTAAAAGTATAGTTTATTATAAAGAAATAAGAAAGTTACCGCTTTTTTAAAAAGAAAGTTAGCTCGGGCGGGTGACACCCACCATAGGACTTCTAGCGGATTTTTGTTTCGGGCGGGTGGCTTCGGCCAAAGGACCTCAAAGGGTTAAAGCATTAACTTTGTTTAGTAAAATATTTGGCCACTAATGTCTTAATATTTACTTAGATATATTAGTGAAGTATATAAAAATACTTAGATATAGATCTAGCAGTGAAGTCAAGAGTTTATTTTCATATCACTATATATCACTGACGCCCAACATTTAAGGATCTAAAAAGATCCAGTACTTCTCGACAAACATTTGAACATATTTAAAATATAAACTATTTTCAGGAAAAGTGTACAATATGATAGGCCGATATTTTTTTTTCCTAATTTTGAAATAAAAGGGGTCTAAAAAGTTGCTTTTTAGATTACGCAGAATGCGAAAAATTTAAAAAAATATATTTGATACTACTTCTGGCCCTCAACCAGAGCTTGGAGTTTTCGAAAAAGTCAATTCTTTGCGCTAAACCGGCTGCCATTTCATATTTAAGTGAGAAAATCAGTCCAGTTAAATTTTTAACGAGTTGTAAATAACTTACTATTAGAAAATGAGATCATGTTGGGGTAGAGTGGGATTCGAATCACGGACCTATGAGCCTTGAGTCTGAGACACTAGCTACGGGACCACAACCCGAACAATTTTTTTCCCTCTCCTTCTGTTTTGATAATAAATTAATGAGAAATCTGTAACTGGTCTAACTTTTAAAAAAAAATTCTTGTACTTAGTGTTTATTTAAAAGATTGTTTGATTCCCACAATAAAAAAATAAATGAATAAATAAAACAAATTTAAAAAATACTATTTTCTTGTTGATTAATTAATTCCATAGTAATTATCTCTTCACAAAATCATCCCCGTGTCATGGTTATTTCTACCTGATATAGTTTACAAGGGGTGCGCTGATTCTGCGAATTCCTTAACTACTGATCCGAGTACTAATTAACCAATCACTGAACTAATATAAATTCACTGAGTTACCAATTAGCCCGTTAGGGACTGACTGATGGCCTTAATCAAAGTAAAAACAATTATTTCCCCTCTATTTACAATAAATTAACTTTAAGAACAATGCCCTGTAATAAATTAATTACGCATTGCAACACGGTATTTTGCGGATTTATAAAAACTAAACTATTTTATTTTAACGAATGATAAAATCAGGCGAGAGTGCAAATCTGAGTCAAGTTTAATTGATAAGATTAAGAAAAGGTTTCTGATATGGTTTGGTCATGTGGAACGAATAGATGACAAAATAATGGTAAAACGGGGATATATGTCGAAAATTAACGGTAACGTGGGACGAGGACGACCAAGCAAGACGTGGCGTGATCAGATCAACTAAAATCTTCAATCTGGTCATGTCAAAAGCAGGCAGAACCAAAGGGCATGTACGACAAGATGAATTAATGTGGAAGAAGCTAGAAATGCATGCCAGGATAGACGTGTGTGGCGGTCCATTCTCTTTACCTACCTCTACGGGTAAATGGCGTGATGGTAGTAGTATTAGTGATTCAAGTTTCGGGTATTCAGAATTACCAATCAACAGGACGTAAATATAAACCGATTATTATATTTACACCTGATGATGGGAAATTCCAGATACCCGAAACTTGTTGTGTTCTAAATAAGACTTAACTCGTCTGAGTCGTATACATACATATATACAAAGTATTTTTTAATTTTTAAAAAAATTTTATTTGTCTATTTATTGACTTATACGTAGTTTATTACACATTTTTTGAGACATATATCCCAAATCCACAAAAATAAAAGTCTTATGTTGAGTTGAGTTGAGTAATTAGTTGACTCAGACAAACAAGTATGTAATCACAAATATGAATCAGAAACAGAATAACATTATGGCACAGCAATATTTATATTTATTTACAATGTAAATATTTAAGATCCAAGTATGTATTATTTCAAAAGTTCTTAAACTTTTCTTTTAAGTACGTTAAAGTATGTATTTTTTTTTAATTACCGCGTACACAAATAAAATGAAAACTTAAGTAATCTGCGACACGAAAAAAAACAAATTAAATAATTAACATAAATATAAAGTGTATATTTGAAGCACTAACTTTGTGGTTATTCATTACAATAAAATAAATAAAACATTAAACCGGCTTTCTACACAACTAATAATAAATTAACATTGTTAAAAAATCACAAAGACAAAGTCCATAAATATAATAAATCTGGAATATACCAATTAAATTGTAATGATTGTGATTCAATCTACATTGGAAAAACTAAAAGAAACTTTAATATTAGAGTAAAAGAACACTTAAGATGCTTAAATAATAATAATTTTTCTGAATTCGCAAATCATCTGATAGAAAATAATCATAACTTCAATAAAGACACTGGATTAAAGTACTTCATGTTGTAAATAAAATATTAAAATTAGACAACTTAGAAATCTAAGAAATTAAAAAAGCGATTCATAATAAGAAAACAATAATTAATAACCAAATAATCAATATTTCTTTTAGTCCTCTCCTGACTTACTTCAAAAATAAGGATATCAAATTACCACCCGTGTAAGAAAAAACCACTTGATTTATTGGGTCCACGTGTAGTATTTAGTGAACATGATAGAAATAAAATAAAAAGGAATCAATTCATTAATTACGTAAACCTTGACAAAGAAGCTTGTTTGCTTTGAAACCGGTCGGTGAAAAATACAAATTAGTGGTTAAAAACAAAGTTGTTTTATTTATTTTATTAAAATAATTAACGATTAAAAAAATGATTCCGCACAGATTTACGTTAATTTATAACGGGATAACTCTTGAAACTTTTTGCGATTGGACAGATAAAAGCATGAAAATTGTCGAATTTAAAGACAATGTAAAAATCTTCTGAATGAGTTTTTGACACCATGTTAAATTGATCATTTGAACAAGATTTTTAAGAAGATTCGTTAAGGCTTGAAAGATCATCCAAGGTTAAAAAATTAATTAAAATTTTTATAAAAACATAAAATGGAAGGAATTGCTAAATTAATCTGTAACAAGTAGTATTTTCCGTTTTTTAGTAATCTCCGTGTATTTTTTTCCGACTTTTTAAATAATAATTATTGATAAATCTTAATTTTAGTCCGATAGCTAACTTTTCCAACACAAACACGAATTTCTGTTACTGAAAATAATTGTTGTTATACTATAATGTTGTATAAAATGAAATACTTACCTGATTTTCGTTTCTTCTACAAAAATAGTAAAGGAGAACTCCGTTTATCCGAACTCATCCGGGTTACCAAATATTCAAATCTTAACAAGGAAATAAAAAAATAAATCGGAAGTTTTTTTTTACAATATTTTAAAATCGTCCAAATGTTTATACACAAA
This sequence comes from Micrasema longulum, assembly GCA_022494885.1. Taxonomy (NCBI): domain Eukaryota; kingdom Metazoa; phylum Arthropoda; class Insecta; order Trichoptera; family Brachycentridae; genus Micrasema; species Micrasema longulum. Next base: position 5,026 of record JAGVSM010002321.1, read on the forward strand.
TAACTGGATTTGACCTCCAACTAAAACTAATTGATACCAGAAGAAGTTTATAAAATGTCAAGTTGTTTTTTTAACTTCACTTAAATCAAGAGATGGAAGAATTGAATAAATATGGGCGTTCAAACATAGGCGAAATGATGAATGTTACATATTGTGTAAAGTGATCAGTTAAATCAGCCAATGACAGGTCATAAGCCTAGTAGATGCCTAGACTTCTATATTACCTTCTCTTAAATGTTCTTCATCTTTATTATTATATGTAAATGTTAACAGCTCTCCGGGGTGTTTATCTAGTGCTAATCAAGCTCCTGACGTCACTGCGACCAGTAAAGATATATTGTGATGGGTCCCTGTGAATAGTTCTCGCTCTCTAGGCCCAGGTCTATAAAAAGCCTGGTTACTGTGGGGAAGGCAAGAGTTTAAATCATGTCAAATCTTGCACTCAAAGCCAAGGTAAATAAAGAGCCTCTCTTATAATCGTCAATAAATAAATTATAACTTTAAAATATAAATCAATGAAATAAAATTCAACAAAATGTAAATCGATATTCAGTAAATTAAACCTATCAAACGAATTTAAATAAAAAAAACTAAAATCAATAAATTAAAATCAGTTATCGTGAATCTAAGCTGTCTTGTTTTGCAAATATTCTTCGACTCTAAAGAAGCTCTTTCCAAACAGGCGATGCTTGACAAAATCATTATTTTTTTTTGTTGGCAAAGCTTGAATTTCAAGAGGTACCTTATTGTAGAATCAAATGCAATTTGAGGCAAAAGAATTATAATACTTTTGCAGTCTAGTGGTGAGCATGAATTTATTACCAAGTCGTCAGGAGAGATAAAAAATATTAGAAAATATTAGGGTGAAAGATTATAATAAATTTATGTTAGTAAATAAATGTTATTAAACATTAGAAAAGCTTTAAAAATAACGCTTCTTTGATCAATAATAAACAACCCTTCAAATAGCCCATTGTACGATGTTCCTTTGTAATGGTCGCCCTATACCTAGTAAACTTACGCCCCTCACTTCATCCTATCCCTACATCCTACAAAACAAAATATTTTCATAACCTAATCGGTGCATGTAAAAGTCGCCTATTAAAATGCATGGCATCGTGGCATGTTGGTTTTGTCACAGAGAAACGGTGTGACGGTTTGTTTTGTTTGATGTTTATTTATTTGGTTTTACTTATTTTAAAATTGGCATTATTAACTCATTTTTAAGTTTCAGAGGAGATTTCGTAATTCGCTTCTGGTCTCCAGTTAGTGGTATTAAAAAAATGTTAAATCGGTTTTTATGGGTGTGGCTAGACACGCAGTTAACACTGACTTTTTTGTTTTTACAACCAATATATTTAATTAATCGATGAAATCGATCTTTATCCGATGTGTCATTAGCTTTCGGCGTAGAAAATACATTCTAATTGGTCAGATATTAAGTGTTAAGAGGCAATTATTGTGTCTTAAGGTGGATTTTTTTGGTTGGAAACCGGTATCATTGTAGCCAGACTTCGGTAGGCGTCGAGGCGAAAAATGCCCTCATTAATCGAGGAGTTATTGGGTGATTTATCCACGATTTTATACGTACCATAAAGCTGCCGACATCTAAAAAGATGCCAGTGAGAATATAGATCAAGAAAATTTAAGCCATTAACTACTCGATAAACTTGAAGGACTACAAAATACATTATGTATCGGATGTATTTTTGGTTCGAGAAAATATGTTAAGGAAAATAATGTGATTCAGAATTCAAATATGATATTGGTTTTTCCCCTTCACGCAAGATTTTCAAAAAACAGTCATTTATAATTTAGACATTTTTAATACTTTCTGCATTCTTAATTGCCCGATATTCAAACATTATGACTTCTGAGTAATATTTTTGAACGCTTGCCAAACAGTATTCTCCGGTGGATTCGATAGGTCCTTAAACTTTTCATTACGCTTAAGTTTTACAATAATTTTAGAAAACTACTGTTTGAAGTACATAAAGCCCTCCTGGCTTGTCCGTGGTTTCGACGAAATTCTGTGGGTGTTGGATAAATTCGTTTAAAACCATGCTAAATATTTTGTACAAATACATTGAATTTTATAATGTAGATACCAGTCTCGTAGATGTCGCGATAGCGATGAAACCGGTCAGTAGTTTTTCCAAATTTGTGGATTAAAGTATCACCCGTCTTTTACTTATTGATAAATATAAACCATATTGTTTTAATCTGGAATAACCTTTTATTGGTAAATTCTTATAATATATTTATTTGTAACCTACCTATGTTACTATTTTTTCGAGTTTTATTTTTTGTTTCTTTCTTTTTGAATTCAGTTATTTTTTCATCTTTTCTAATTTTCTCTTCAAAGTTTTATTTGTGTTGTACTGTTTAATTTTCGTTTTCGTTTTGTTTTTTTTTATTTTTTTTTATACGACTGGTTGGATATTTCACTACTCACCTAATCGAACCCGAATAAAAAATATTATTATTATTATTGGAAAATAACACATATATTATTTATACCAAATTGACTTTAGAATATTTTGCAGCACGGATTTCTTTCAATTTCAAATAATTTAAATTTTAGTTTTATTACAGCAATAAAAAATAAATTAAAGTGGTAGCGATTACAAAAGGTATATTATTTGATAATTCAGATTTAATTAATTATTATTTATGGGTGGATATATTATATTTAAATGAGGATTTATACGGAAAAATAAACAAAGAATTTAAGTACCTTGTTCGACCAGTTTTTCTGGAATCAACATTGGTTACAGGAAAAATAATCACCGACTGTAGAGCTACTTACTTTTAACGATGTAATTAACGAATTTATGACAAATAAGAACGGTATTTTACTCTATTAATCGAATACAAAAGTACTAATAACAGAAATCAGATTTTGTTATTGGGTACGGAAATCTATGATTATTTATTGGTCATTAGTTCCAGCATTGATCTTTCATAACATTAAATACAATAAAAATAATTTATTTTGTGTAAAACTACTAAATGTATATAATATACAGACCAGTTTCGAAATGAGAGTGTTTTTTTATCAAGGCTTGAAATAAAATAACATGAAATATTTTTCTTCTTACAAACAAGCATGAATCTTACATGTATAATTTGTTAAAATTACGTGTTCAGAGTTAAACCATATAATTTTGGGTTTGGATTCGCAATATAAAATGTGGATAAAATTAGAGTTTCAATTAAATACTACTAATTAAAAAAGTATTTATATAATGTTTCCCTAATATCTACCGGCTATCTTAATGATGTAGTCTAATAATAAGTAAGAAAATCATTCGATTTTGCCATCCTAAAGCACTGAAATCGCACCATTAAAAAATAAAGGAAATAAATATTTTATGAAAACTATTATTTAATACGGTATTTCTTATAAAAAATATTGTTTTGACTAAAATATAAGTACTCTTTGACCAACATTTAACGCATCTTTAAGTTAAGATTAAACTTAAGTACTTAAAATGACAAAATATTTCAGTAAAATTTGCTTTAATGGTTTAAAAATAATTTATAAAAGTACGGAATTCTCGCAAATAAAAAAACAGAAATCTCTTTAAGAAAACTAAAATTTTGCTAAAATTTGTATAAACTTAATATATGAAATAAAACAACTTTTTTATACATATGAAATTTGTATTTTATGTCAATCAAAAACTAACATTGTTTTAATTTCAATATTTGATGCTTTAAAATTCATTATTCTGACCGTAACAATGACACTATATTTTCTTTAGAAGCATTTTTTTTCAAGTGGTTTTAGTATTATGTTTTCAAATCCATTTATCTACAATCGTTAAGGAGCAAATGTGACGTTTTCACACCAAAACACCCATGATTTTGTCCTTCAAGAGTTGCTTATAGGTCCTCTAATTTGTTCCTCAAATGGTTCAATCTTAGATAATTCATCTTCAATCTACCCTACTCTGATTCATCTCTCAAGATCATTAATCTTTTTCGTAAAAAAAAAACAAAACATATTTCTCACCTATTAGCGAATACAAGAAATTTTCGCATAAATTTGAATCTATTTCATAAAAACGAATATTCCATACCTTTAATGATTAATGGAATATAAAAACTTTTGAATAAAAAACTGCCGGTTAATAAAAATACTTTAAATCACAAAAAATAAGGTATTTATCTCAAATTTTACGTTGAATTGTGCCTTCTAATATAATATAATAGAATAATATTTTTTATATATCTAGAGAAATATTGTTTTAATTGTGAATATTTATTTGTTACAGTTTATTTTTAGCAAAATTTTAATATTCACATTGGCCTTCATGAATTCCACTTCATAACGGACTTTTCGTTGAATAACCAAATTGTATTTTATGAATGAAAAATAAATATTTTTTCCTTCAATGACGTTGATCGTTTGTGTATTGAATCAACGTTCCAATTTTAAAAACTTCAAATAACGCATTTTTTTAGTACCTAGTTGGAATCAACACTGCAATCAAGATACGCGTATATTTTGTAAAATATGTTTGATAGAGAAATATTACTCAACAAGATCCTATGAGATTTGTACCGCCAAAAGTAATTAGAAAACATTTATTTTGATTAATTACACCTTGGTTTTGGAGCAGCTTCTATTTAAGTGTACCTACTAAATAGTACCTTAAAAAAAAAAAAAAAATGTGTTCATTTATTTATTAATAACATTCTACATACATTTATTGGGGACAGAGACAAAATTCATAGCGACAAAATCAGAAAATATCTTTTCTTTCATATTGTGATTATTTTATCTTGTTTAAAAGAAGAAAGGAAGGAAGGCTGATCTAACTACGTAATGGATCCACTGGTGTGAGTATTTTTTACCGAGTAAACGAAAAACTTAACTTTTTTTATTTTTTTTTATTTTTTATTTTTATATCGGGCAATAAGTACTCCAGCCAACTTCAGACAGTATATATTTTTTTATTACGCCGAAGTGTAAATAACATGCTTTTAATTGCGTTAAATATGTCGGATTTTATAGCAAAATAAGAGAATTTAAGGAGAATTTTACAGCAACCCGATTCAATTTTTAAATTTTTGATTGATTTAAGTGTACCGCTCACTTTGTTCCCAGCACTCACTCTCCTTTCAATATCTTTCTAAGTTTTTTCATCCCTAGTAAACATACTTCCCAGATAAACAAATTTATCTACCTATATAACTCCATTCACAGTGATTTCACATTTATTTTATTATTTATTTTATTTTTTTAACATAAACGGCAAATCTGCCTTTTACAAAAATTGATAATACTAACATATTTGGCTTAATATATAAATTTTTTAAAAATATTATACCCAAGATTTATAAAAAAAAATAAACCTAAAAATCATACAGCATATTCAGTAGAAAGTTTAAATAATAAAACATTCTACAGTAATACAACAAGAAAATCATAAGTACTGTTTCATAAAGCTGGGCATAGTGAACAAAAAACTGTATATATTATGAAATGCATGAATAAATAAATATAATTACCATTCACCATCTTTGAAAAAGTTCAAAAGGTTTGTTCTATAGGAACAATACCCTACACTAAATATATCAGATACGTGGGAATACCGAGTTCATGAAGTCTATTTAATACGACATTACAAGTATACACTGTCCGTGAATTGTTGCTACAAAACGGTGGCACCTGTCCAGTCATTCTTCCAGGCACCCTAAAGTTGATGAGAGATAATAGTTCAGGGCAATCCCATATCTTTAGACATATTTTCATTTCTTTCAAAAACAAACTTTCGATTTATCGACATTCATCAGCAAATCGCTTCCTTTGCATACATCGTAGACTTTTGTTACCAAGAATTGCAGACCCCCTTTGTTATAAGCAAGACATCGACATTCATGAGCAAATCGCTGAAATTCAACATGTTTATATTATAACCTCTATAGGTATATAATCGATTGCTCGCATCAATTATCGTACTAACTGATTCAAAATGGAGTTATTTTTAAACCAGTCCCCTTGCTTCGTAATAATAATTACAACTTGTAATTAAACAGAGCAATTTGTGCCGTATTATGTTTCGTAGATTAATTACTTCAATTTAAAGCTAACAACACGCATTAATATGAAAGATGAGAATTCTCCATTACGTCAGAACTGCCTACTCTTACGGGGAGCGACGGTACTGATTCGGAAAACAAGTTTTGGTTTACAAGCACTATCTGCTATATAATTGGTGGCTCGTTATTCGAATTTTTACAAGTATTGGACTAATCATTCTAGTCTCGCAATAAAATTTAAGAATATAGTTTGACGTTGAGGTTACACCGCTTTCCATCAAAAACCGTTTTTATTTCATCAAAAATAACATCAAAATAGTTTACAACAGTGATGAGCAGACGAGCAACATTTCACTGTTTTTGGACTAGCACCTGAAGCGTAAGATCGATAGCCTATCTTTCTTTTTTTCTTTTCCCCATCCGCTCCTAAGTGCATGTGGACATCATCAGATGCCTCCAGGCAGCGTTGCCAACCCCCATCAATTGAAAATCGGTAGATTAAGAAAAAAAAATTAGTGGGATTCGGCAGATCCGTTATCAACTGGAACAGTTTCACAAAAAATAATTTAACTGTTACTTGCAAAGAGCCACGCTGCTAAAACCTGTTTTATTTTATTTTTTAAAACATTTTTTTAGTTTAAAAATATTTACATAATACTCTTAAATTAAAGTCCTACTGAGTTGTATACATACAACTCGTCAGCAGAATTTTAAACATTGCTTCGATTTTTCTAAATAATAATTTTACTTGAAAAATATTAATATTATACCATATTTTATTATATTATTAAAAACTAAAAACTATCACCGTTACAAAAAACTGTTTTTGATTAACCATAATTTAAGTAAACGTCTCTCTTCTGAATTTAACTCAGTATTTTTAATATTGTTTGGTAACATGTTAAATATTTTAGGTATACTGTATTGCAGTGTCCTTTTGCTATATTTATTGCAATATCTAGGAACAGCTAGCCCTGCCATACTAGTAAACCTGGTGTTGTAATCATGTACCAACTTGTGTTTATACTCGGAGTGCAACGCATGCTGACAAATTAAGTTGTACCAAAGAAGAGCCCTAACAGATAATTTATTTACAGATTTATATATCAATGATATTAAAATATTGTGTCTGGCGGTATACATCTTTATGTAGTATCAATTAGATCATAGGATTTATTTATTGAACAATCTGTTTCACATTTTTAATTTTCATCGGGGGGGTGGATGTCTAAAGATTTTACCACGTTACTCTAAAAACTGTTTTTTTTTAAAAACAGTTTCGTTTATCAAAACTAGTTTAAAAACCGTGGCGAGCAGTAGGGGGAGGAGGTGGCTTCTGTTTCGTAGGGAAATATCACAAATTACGAATACCGATAAAAATATATGAAATAAATTGTGAATAAATAATTATATTTTTTAAATCAATATGGATATTGTAGAGAAATGTTCTCATATTTAACTTTAAAAAAAAAATATTACAAAAACACATAACTAAAAAAACGCGACATGTTTGGCTTTGAAAGTTCTTTAAAAAAATAGATATTTGGACTCCAGTATTTAGTAGCCTTACGTGTCACGTACAAGGCTAAGATACTCGGAAAAAATCTTTTTTGTTTGTCTCGGAAATGGGACGTTCGAACACTGATTTTGGTTTATTACCTTTATGAGTCCAATCACCATTGTTGCAAAGTCCAAAAACAATGTGTTGGATTTGTTCTGACGTTTTGGCCACCACTCAGTTTACTCTGAAGATGGCTATTGCAATGTTGGCCGAAACGTTGGAACAAATCCAACACACACGTTATTACCAAAAAAAAAACAAATTGATTACAGTGACCGTGAAAACCTTCGCACCTATGTTAAACAATATCTAAAACCTATAAGCAAATATTATAACTTGTAGGGCAGAAAAATTTCTTTCACACAAAGTATAACCTTTAGATTTTTTTCAGCTTACGGAGCTCATTTTTTAATTTGGAAAAAAACTGACACAAATTATGAATACATAAAAATGGAGAGAGTACTTTTTATTATTGTATCCTTTTAAGCCTTGTGCTATAGGCCGATAGTTTTAGTCCATATATCTAATTGTGCCACTAATTGATCTGATTTTACATAATTTATTAGACTTTACTATAAGTTCTCTAGTTTGAGACCAGTTTGAAGATTGATTGCGCTATCATTTAATATAGATCGAACAAAAAACATCAATAGTTAGTCATAAAGTTTAATTTGAAGTTTTATTGCATGTAAGAAGGTGCACATATTATTTAGGTCTGGGCATAATGGTAATAATTACATAGTAAAACGTTTATATCTGATGTAAATTCCATGCCAAACAGAATAAATTTGGAGCGCATAAAATTATTTGTACTGAGCAACTATTTCAGAGGTAGAACACAACAGTTTTTGTTCTTTCTGAATGCAGGACACATTTACCGTTGATGATGCTTGTGGGGAGAGTGATTGAAACAGCCTACTGAAAGAGCTGGATCCATAAATACAGACCATCGACGTTGGTCAATCATACATATTAAATTGTGCTACAACAAAAGGGTGTGTTTATGTGTATTTGTCTGAGAGTAAGTGTAGAGGTGTGTTTGTGTGTATTTGTGTGGGAGGGTGTGTTCAGGTGTGTGTAAGCGTGAGCATCATTAAATAGCAAATGGGAGCGTATCGCAGCCAGAAAGAATGAGTCTTAATTTATTTTTAAATAAATTAAGGAGCATGTAAAATAAACCAATACATGAAAAAAAGCATTATAGTTTGAGCAAAAACGAAAGAGGAAAAAATATTGTGCATAGTTGGTGCTGGCAGATGGAATAAATACTTATTACTTGTCACGCAAAAAGGGACATTCAAATCAATTTTAGAGAATTAAAAAAAAAAAAATTTAAAGAAATATTTGCGTTTATGATTTACCCAAATATTTAATTTTGAGGGCCATTTTCAACGAGTTGTAAATAACTCACCATTAGGAAATGAAATCATGTTGGGGTAGAGTGGGATTCAAACCACATACCTTTGGTCTGTGAGTCCGATACACTAGCCACAGGACCACAACCCGATTTTATTATTTAAACATTTATAACAATATTATGTATCTTTTTTGGGTGATACCGTGTATGTTGGATTTGATCCGACGTTTTGGCTACCATTGCAGGAGCCATCTTCAGGGAAAACAGTTTTCCCTTAAAATGGCTCCTGCAATGGTAGCCGAAACGTCGGATCAGATTCAACATACACGGTATCACCCAAAAAAGATACATAATATTGATGACAGTGACCGTGAAAACCTTCGCACCTTTATAACAATAGTATAATTCAGATATAATGCGTCTATTTTCAAAAGTAAAAAATCCATTTTGTTTAGCAGATTGGCTGTAAGTGCTTAGCGTTTTATTGTTTTAAGAATCTAGGTATTTTAAAAGATTTCGTCAAACATTTCCAATCCTTTTTATGTTTGTTATGTATTGTGGGCTCCACACAATGAATGTTAACGCCAAGTTACTGCGTACAAAAGTGTTGTATAACTGGATTTCGAGTTTAAGACTCTTCCTCTCTAACTATGTATCATAATGTGTATTAGGGACTTATTCGTCTTTATTTCCTATAGTTTTTATGGTCCTTAATAATATATTGTCGTTTTTTTTTATCATGTTTTTGTTATCTATATTTTGTTATTTTTATCATATTTTCAACTTCTGACATGTCCTTCTTCAATGGGATCCTTTTGTGTGTTTTTGTTATTAAATAAACAATAAATTTCTATGATGCGACGTCGGATAAATTTTCAAGAAAGGTTTAAAATACGCATATTTTGAATTACCTGAAAACTAGACGTTTTGCGCACTGTAGGGAAAACGGCACGCATGACGTTTTTGGGTCAAACTTGCACGCAATGTTTACTAGAAGCGCAGTCGGCATTCATAACGCGTGACGCCATAATGACGTTATGCCAACTGCGGGCCGTTTTCTATATGCTCATTTTTAAACTCGAAAATTATAAATGAAAGCCTGTTTTGAATTGTTCCAAGAAGCTAAACTTTTAGATCTTAGACAAATATATTGTTTTCAATGTTTAAAATATATATTTAAGAACCAAATTTTATTTACAAGTAATTCAAATAGATCAAGTCAAAGAAGGAATCGTGTGTTAGAAATACCACATTGTAAAACGAGGCTCGCACAGAGACATGCATATTTTATAAGGCCAAAAATGTTTTATTGTTTTTTTACTGATAATATTTCATTAATTCCCAACTTTAAAAATTTTCCTTCTTTTAAAAAACATGCACTATCCTGGATTCAAACTAAAGATATGAACTCTTTTTTTTTATGATTTATTTTGTTAACCTTTAATAATAAGGAATATTTTGTGTTTTTTTAAAATATTTTTTAGTTCTCTTTTTAATAACTATAAAAAAATACCATATTATCTTTTACAGAATATTTTATTTTTTCTTTCTTATGTTTTACAAACATATTAAAACTGTCCATTATTTATTATAAGAGCAAACGTTCAATTATATTTTCTTGTATACCCACGAACTGGTCATGCCTTTGTGGGATTTTTTAGTTTACTAGTTTTCCATTAATATGTATTTCATTGATGTGTAATTATGCTTTATTTTTTTAATACTCTGTTTTATTATTATGTTTATTTAAAAAAAACAAGAAAAAAATCAATAAAATAATAAAAATACCATTAGCATCGTAGAAATCGGCTCTAAATATATATATATATTTACGTTATTCCTGACTTGTGGAAATACCCTATTGTTTCTTGGATTTGGTCATATCATGTATGTTTAGCTTTTGCATACAAACCTTACTTCTTCTACATCTACGTTCATATAACTTCTCATCCACGCATGCCCATTATTTAAACTTCTGACATGTCCATCTTAAATTATTTGTTAAATTTGGTCACCCCATGTCATGTCATTATCGGTCTTCATCGTTTTCTAGATCCATCAATTTTCACATCGATAATAATTCTTGTCGTTCTTCCGCTTTTCATTTGCTCAGCATGTCTAAACCAACGCAGCTATGATGGATCAAATTAAGGCGAAATAATGTATCGATGATAGCAGCACACTAAATGCCGAACACTCTTCAAATGGATCGGAAGGTCTGTCAACGAACGTCAACAGTCCGTCTTCTCCTGACGAGTTTTCTGTGGTTTCTTGTCCCAGCCACAGCTGAAATAAACCACCTGATCCTATTATAAACTTGTACAAATTTTCAACAAAAATTTATACAGTTTTTCTTTAAGTAAATTTAAAGAAAAACTGTAAAAGTTTAAGACGTAAAAGAAAAAAAAACATCTCTGATGTAAATATAAACCTTGTACATTTTAAGGTAGAGTATACAGTTGTCGACACTTAAAAGGATGATATATTTGAATAAAAATAACCCTTTTAGATCAAAACAATTCAAACAACTTGCATACAATTTTTATAATAAATTAGAAAAAAAAATATCCACGCCTAATGCCGATAAACCAATTCAGCGCAATATTTTGTATAAAGATATATGGCACCATGCTCAAATGCTAAATTTAATCAAAGTGATTTGATAATTCAAATATTAATTGAAATAAATACTAACAAGATTTAAGATTCAGATTTAGAAGATCATGACAGAAAATTTTGCCTCGTTTCCTACGAAACACATAACCAACACCATCGGATTCTAAATTGGCTCTGCATTAGGCAATAGAACTCTCCATAGTACGATTATGTTGCACTCTGGCGGTATATATATTTATACATCCTTTTTTTTTTGTTTAAATTTCATAAATTTCATAAAAAGTACATGTTTTTGTAAAATTCTAAACATATCTACTTTTTCACATCTAGTAAATGTAATCACTGTAACTCTAAAAAGAAACTAACTCTTGTGCTTGGAGAGTGACTTACACTTTTAGTTGTTTATTTATAAGAGTTTATTTAATTTTAAATACGAGTATATGAAAAAAAAAAACATAGGATATATAAAGAAAAAACATAAAACAATAATAAATTCATACTAATTAAAATTTAATGTTGTTTGCAGACGAGTTCAAAAAATTTCTTTAGATTAACTTTAAATTCATTTATTGATTTATTATTTTTAATAGTTTTTAGTTCATTAGAAAGATTATTATAATTTATCACAAAAAGTGTATCTATGAGTTTAAAAACCATCAGATACCAAACAATCTAATTTTTTACATGCAAATTAAAGAGAGCCGAAAAACTGGATACTGCCAGTGAATTGAATATAAATACAACAATGTTTGAGTGTGTCCAAATGCTTGCAGACTGGCAGGATTTCCTTTCTAGGGAGTTGTTTATATTTAAGTTTATTTCAACAGAGAAGGAAATCATTTTTGAGAAGGGAATAAAGGTTTCAGCTCTTTTACTTCACAAAAGTCAACAGATGGAAGAGTTGAGGATATGTGGATGTTTAAATATGGGCAGAATGGTGAATGTTACACAGTGTGTAAAATGGCCACTTAAACCAGCCAATGACAGGTCATAAGCCCTGTAAATGCCTGGGCTTCCATATTCCCTTCTCAAAAATGTTTTCCCTCTTTGTTGAAATAAATTTGAATATAAATACCTTTTTTTTGCAACAGAGAGGGAAAACATTTTTGAGATGGGAATATGAAAGTCAAGGCATTTACAGGGCTACATTTTCGACTGGTTAAACAAGGATCTTGTGTAAATTGAAAGAACACGTACCCCTTTGAAATTACAAAAAAAAACTGTAAGAAATACTATTTGGACGATTTCGTTGAATTTCGAAAAGCTCACCGTAAAAAACCTGTTGATTTTTGTCATCTAAGACAATTGTTTCGTTACGAATGGAAACAATTTAATCGACATCTTGTTCTCTGCCTTTTGTGTCATCAATTTATTAGGTCCCGATCGTATTTGCTCTATTGTTACTCAGTGCGACGGTCACGCACAGTTCCGAAACTCGTCATTAGCCGCGCTTCGACTCACGTATTGTTTCAAATCTCCATGAACACAAACGGTACTGATGGAATAATAAGCATTAGCGTCGTGCAATCATAATGGATACTTTATAGCATGGCGACTGCTATATTTTATATAATGCTAAGCATTTATGGGCGCCGATTACAAAAGGAAGTGAAAAGAATTATCTTCTATTGTAAATAAAATAAAATCATATTTCCCACTACAAAATCTAGAATAAAAACAATTGCTATGATATGCCATGCAGATAACGCGGCCATAATAGCTGAATCTGAAGATGATCTACAAAAAATGTTGTATAAGTTCCACCTAGTATCACAAAGGCTAAACTTGTCAATATCAGTCAGCAAAACAAAAAGTCCAACACAGGTACAGTGTTTTCAAATCAATAGGGACACTTACGAAAAATGCGTTTTTGTCACTTTTATATTCATCAAGCAAAGGTGTTTATGATTTTAGGCATAGTAATTAATATTTGTGAATAAGAATATTTAATTAGGAGTATTTAAACATCACCTTTTTTGTTGATGTATTTTGACCTATTCCAGGAGTTTTTTACTTGTAGAGTCCTTTTCTCATACCGTAAGACTAGTTTTTTTAGCTGGCCGATGATCAATAAGGATATCCTCGACCAACCCTTTCTAAACTGTCTTTTGAGAGACCTCGATACCTTCTTCATAGATCATCAAGGTTAGACGAGCCACAATTTTTTCCAACTTTGAAGACAGGTATCTCTAATTTTGCAGGCAGTCAGACGTGAGGTGATTTGTTTTCTGCCACATTTCCCAACGCAATCCACTTCAAAGGGAAAGTTTTGATCTATTTTATTCTTTTTACTGTTAACTACAGATTTCAAAACTCCTGATTTCGCTGCTATTTCCTTTTGGGAATGTCTAGTGTTGAATAATAGCGTCTTCATTTCTGCACATTTCCTTGGAGACGTCTTTAAAGACCTGATCATACTGAAATAACACACTACTGGAGTCAATATGGCAAAACAATTAATTGAAATAAGATATGAACAAAAAAGTTTACAAAGTTAAAAAATAATTAATAACGACTTTCGTTCTGGAATAGACAAACCGTTAAAACTTCTTAAAATATTACTTATATTTTTTTTTATAAGACCCTTGATTGCGCGTTTTTATAAAAATGCTGGCCACGTGGAAATAACGTTAAATTGTAGATAAATGTGACACTTCTAATAAGTGTCAGTGGTGGTACTAGATGCAAAAATACTACAGAAATTCCCATCAAATCCAAGTTATTTAGAAGTAGAGACGATTTAAACATTCAAACCACAAAACATTTGTACTGTCTCTATTAATTTGGCAATTCACTGTAGTAAGCTGACTAATAAAAACAAGCCGTGGAACTGGTCGTAAGTTTCAGATACCTGGGAGTAAAAATCTCAAGCCATGGTAATTTGTACACTCAAGTCCGACCACAGGTCAACAAAGCACCAAATCTGTCAGGGTATCTGAGGAATGTAATATGGAGAAATAAAAATATGAGTATCGATAGCAAGGTCAGAAGCGGGTGGATACTATTTGTACCCAAGGGCTACTCAAAAATGCTGAAATGAAGGTCTCAAGTCCGAAAACCGAATTAAATCATAATGAGAAAAAGGTGTGAAATACATGATATTGTGCGATAAAGTCGATCCAGAGGAAGATACTGGAGAGACCGTGTGAACAGAATGAGCAGCGAAAGACTTGTGTACACTGCAGCCAATATATTTTTTAATATAGAAAATTCAATTTTACTTTATATGCAATTAAAGACAGTTCTATTAACAATGTTTGATTATGTCTAAATGCTTGCAGACTGGCTGGATTTCCTCCCTAGGGAGTAATTTGTATTTAAATTTATTTCAACAGAGAGGGAAAAAATTTTTGAAAAGGAAATATGGAAGCCTAGACATTTACAGGGCTAATGACCTGTCATTGGCTGGTTTAAGTGGCCACTTTACACACTGTGTAACAGGCGTTGCCTAGTAGGTGATTTGGTTCAGCCGGATGAATCTCACCCACGTGATAAAGGTTTCAGCCCTTTTACTTCACAAACGTCAACAGATGGAAGAGTTGAGAAAATGTGGATGTTCAAACATGGGCAAAATGGTGAATATCAAAGTGGCCACTTAGACCAGCCAATGACAGGTCATAAGCCCTGTAAATGCCTAGACTTCCATATTCCCTTCTCAAAAATGTTTTCCCTCTCTGTTGAAATAAATTTAAACAATTCTGTTAGTTTGTTTATCATTGATTCGGGCCGCGTAAGTATTATTTTATGATGCAGTTTGTTTTGTGCCCAAAAAAATGCCATGGGCCCTTGATACTTCTAGTACTAAAAGGCAGAAAAAAATCTGTATAATTTAGTATATTAGAGTAAATTAATATTCTAAAAAAATATATACTCACACACAGGTCATGCCTTAGGATTTTCCTTTTGTTTTGTGTGATATTGTATTTTGCATAATTTATTGTAAAAAGTAAAAAAGGATGAATTTTGCCGTAGATGAAAGTAAATATTTGTAAATAACCACTTACCAACTTTTCCATGTCTAGTGGTTTGAAAACCTACCCATTTCTTTGTCAGGACATTAATTATATCTTTACCATAGTATTTTCAATAAAATGTAAAACCAACATGCGGATAGGACACATGCTATTAGAAACTATTACCAACGCGCACTGATTAAAATTTTTTAAAAGTTTCGTCTAGTTGGAACAACAGACGAACAAAATAAAAAGGGAGGATGGGAAGCGTAATAATTTATTAGGGTGACCATTATAATGAAATGAAATCTGTATTAAAAAAATATACATACATATTTTAATATTAAAGGAAAAGGATCTCACCCAAGAGCCAAATCGAAACAACTATTGGAAATGTATGTTATTGGTTGAATACTTTTTATTAAGAATTTTATTTTAACGATTTTGTTTTTATGACAACTAAATAAAAGGTCCCCATTTTTTTTAATGAAATCGTTTCGTGTGCTTAATTTTGAATAAAAAATGGATTTTTGAAATAATTTGGCAATAATGATTTCAATTAGCGTGCTAGTGAAAATAAAGATAGCAATAATTAATATTATTGTTGTATAATAAATGGCGAGGGGACCCAAATGCTACTCGGGCCTTCTCGGCTACCCTCGGCTACCCTCGGCCCGTTAATTTAGTCACAGATTAACAGATTGCCGGATTGATTTGGGTACATTTGGAGACCAATCTGTATGGTTGATTAGATGTTACTTCGAACGTGACAGTCAAAAGGATTAAAATAAAACCGGGCAGTATCGAAAATACACATTAAAAAATAACTCACTGCATTATATTTATACTGTCTTCAAATACGTAAATTAATTGTCTCTTATCTCTGACCTGAAAGAAGACCTGGACATATGGAGAAGAGCAATATCTATCCACGCAAATATGATTTAGATTATCTTTTCCATGAGTTCACGTCAAATGTACCAGCAAAGCGTTTGTGGCATATACGTCGACCGGTTTTGGGGTTACCACCCTTTCACCAGGAATTGTACTAGCTTACTAGAATCACTCGCGTCACTGTTTATATTTAAATACATTTTTTAATAATAATAGAATAATGAAGGAAAAAATAGATATAAGATAAAACAATAAAACATAGTTATGCAGAATGCAGGCAGCCGTAGAAAAGTGAAACTGAGATAATAACACCTTTGTGAAACGGGTGAATAATCGCAACATGACAATAGTCGGAATTTGATGTTTTTTGTTGATATTTCTTGATAAAACTCCACTGTAAATGATTTTTTCCAATTTATGTTATAGCTTAATTTTAAGATGTATTTTTCCGAATTGTGTTTATGTACTTATATTTTTACGTATATAATAAACGTATGGAAAAATAAACAAATAAATAAAAAAAATGTAAAAAAAATATTTCTTAATAAAATTGTTAACAAAGTTCTTACAAACGTGGGTTTACTTTTTTATTATTTTGACCAACGAGCGCTTTCGCCTAAGTAGGCATTTTCAAAAATGGTAAATTGTTAACAATGTGTACAGCTTTTATACTATTTCTATTATATTCTAGCAAACTAGTTGTAAATATTTATATTTTCTGTCCCCTGTTAAAATATTTATTTGATCTTCTTATCTCCAAAATGTGTTAGAAATAGTATAAAAGCTGTAAACGTTGTAAACAATTTACTAGTTTTGAAGATGCCTACTTTGGTGAAAGCACACGTTGGTCAAAATAATAAAAAATCAAAACTGAACCAAGAAGTTTTATTGATAACTTTATTTATAATTTTATCAAAATCATTAACAGTTGAAAATAAAAATAAAAAAGTTTAACACGTCGTACCTATCATAAAGTGAAAAATGTTTTTGATATTTAAAAAAAATATTGAGCTTCGTTATCATGTAATTTTAATATCAATTTACCAATATCGATTTTAATTTCTTATGAGATTCGCGTAAATTTAATCAAAATTCCATCTCTATTACAAGACCAACTTCATAAATAATTTATTTCGAAGTTAAACTGCGTATTTTTTTTTCCTGCCAGTCTTAGTATTTTAAGCTTTTCTAGATGCTTTTCTACATATTTTTTTTCTAGATAGATTTTTTTTTATTTGAAGCACTATCTTTGTGGTTATTTATTAAAAAAAAAATATAAATATTCATCAACTTTGTTTTCAACCAGATTTTTTCTTTTTTAACCGACTGGTTTTAAAACTATGCAAGATAATTGAACAATAGTTCAGCATATCTTGAAATTTCAGCATAGCTTGTGTAACTTTTAAAACGGCGGGTAGAAAAAAAATCAGTGGTTAAAAACAATGTTGTTTTGTATCTTTTTTTATTATCTGGATAAGTTAATTTAAAACATAAAATTTTTGCGTAAATAAAAACATTTATTAATAAACTAAAACTTGCTGGAAGGGCGTAGGTTTCGTAAATCAAACAGTTAAAGAAACGAGTGCCAACATTTTAATTTCAATGCTAAACATACTTGTATTTTGAAAAGCAGAAAGTCGAGTCTTAAAAATACATACAATCGTTTGCGAAAATAAAAGTTATTTGTTTGGGTAAGTTATATTTTACTCTTAAATTTGAGATATCGTTCTGGTAAAATAAATACAAAAGAAATTAAAACATTTACTTATTGAATTTTTGTACCTAATTCTGTGGCATTTAGGTAAAGAGGTTTTAGTAAATATTAGCTTGATTATAAATCTTACTGATTTAATTACTAAACTTTTCTTTGTTCTTGAACGATTGCCGAAAACACGTTATATCTTTGATCGTCGCAAATTTGGACACAACTGAATACCGCATGCAACTTCACTGGACCAGTATCAGCCATCGAAGATACATCCGAATTCTATTAATTCTTCACACTATTTTCAATAATCCCACTTCGCCTGTTTATGTAAGAGAACTCTTCCAACCTTTATCAATTCATTGAATATCTTTTAGTTCTAATAACGAGAAAACCCTTTTAATAGTTTTCAAACGACCAAATATTTACGCCCAGCTAAATACCATTAAAATGGTATATTATGCACTTGTGCAGTCATCGCTTTCCTATGGAATAATTGGATGGGTGCAACAACCATATTAAACCACTAGAAACTGTTCAAAAATTTATCTAAAAAATAATTCTTCACAAAAATCGCAATTTTCCCTCTTTCCAATTGTTCCAAGAAACTGAACTTTTAGATATAAGACAAATATATTGTTTTCAATATTTAAAAATATATCTCTAAGAACCAAAAGTTATTTACAAGTAATTCAAATATATCAAGTCAAAGAAGGAATCGTGTGTTAGAAATACCACATTGTAAAACGAGGCTTGCACAGAGACATGTATATTTTATAGGCCCAAAATTTTTTTATTCTTTTTTTACTGATTACGTTTTATTGATTCCAAACTTTCAAAATTTTCCTTCTTTTAAAAAACACGCAATATCCTGGATTCAAACTAAAAATATGAACTCTTTTTTTTATGATATATTTTGTTGCCTTTTAATAATAAGGAATATTTTATGTTTTTTTATATTTTTTATTTTCTTATTCAATGACTAAAAAAAAACATGTAATCTTTTACAGAATATTTTATTTTCTCTTTCTTATGTTACACTAAAATATTATAACTGTCAATTTATTATAGGAGCGAAAATTCATTAACATTTTTTTGTATACCCACACACAAGCCACGCCTTTGTTGGATTTTTTTGTACTATTTTTACTATTAATATGTATTTTATTGCTATGTACTTATCCTTTATTTTTTTAATACTCTGTTTTGCCTCTTATAAACATTGTAAATTTAAAATATATAAAAAATACCTATCTACCGCTCTAATTTTTTACCTCCTCTTTTGCAGTCGTACCTGCCCGGTTGTGAAATAATTTGTATTTGTATTAGGTATTAGCAAAAATATATTTTTTAAAAAAGGACAACAGATTAAAAAGGTCCAACATTTAGTTCATCAAAATAAAAGTACTTAACTACGACGAAGTTACTAACAAACTTTATGATACAGAGTCTAAAACTGGTAATCCGAGCAAAGAAAAGATCTACCTCTCGCTGTTGCTGTTTAACAGACAAACTATTTTCTCCACAGGCATCATCAATGGTAAATTTGTTCTGCATTTAGGAAGAACAAATAATGGTCAAGTTGCCCGGCTGTTAAATAGTTGCTCGGTACATAAAATTTTATGCGCTTCAAAATGTCTGGATTGTAAATTAACCAGTTCAGATAATCATCATCTACCCACTAATGTCAGAGACCCCTTCTTAATTCACATTGAAATCCTTTCTCCTTCTTTCCATTTCACCCTCTGTCCACTTTTCATTGTAAAGTGTAGATTTTCAGTTAATTTTTGTTTAAAATTATAAGATCTATTATAACCCAAAGTATGTGCATGTACTTCCAATTTTCTTAAACTGAACAGTTTGGGTAGGCAGGAAGAAATTGCCCTATATAAAATGTATATTATAAAGTATTAAATAAATCAATTTTGGGTAGTATCTTAGAATAAAATTTAATGCATAAACATCAAAATGAAATACGTGGAGCAGGACAAGTCATATCGTATTTCTTCTCATACTTTTCATGTTGTTAAAGCCAATTTTCATACAAATTATACGATATTAACAAATTTAATTATTGAAATGCATTTTTTTTCCTAACCTGAATCGTCATCTCGTCACCTCGTCACCCAACCATTGGCAGACCTTATCGAGTGGAACTGCATACTTAATTCATTTGCTCAACTTCAGTGCAATATCTTTATCGAAATGCCACAGAATTATGCAATGCTCTTAATTCACATTGAAACATCACAAATTCTTTCGAATTTTTATTCCCGATAAATGCAATTTTAAACTGAATTTAAAATGTCTCGAAGCATATACAATATTTGAAACTGATTAACGGTAAATAAGCTAATTCGCGACTGCAAATATTTATTTGCTTAGATGTTAATTATCATATTTACTTACAACAATATTCAATCATAATCAAACCAAATACAATTGAATAAAATATATCTAAAACACAACGTTATACACAGATGAATCGTCTCTATCTTTATACACAAATAGCATTTTGCTCGAAAAGTGGAGAAGCTTCCAGCTTTTCCGAGACTTTCTAGCAACTCATTTAACATTTTTAAACCTTTATAGTAAAGGTTGTCTGAGTTCCAGTCAGGAAACCAGAAATCACCTCCAGTTCTCGTTCCATAACTGTGGAAATATTTATTGCATTGTGCACTTTTCATCTTACACCTAGGAAGCAGTCTGTTTTTCAACTTAAAAAAAAGTCAGAGCTTTGAAACATATAATATAAGATATCAAACACTGATTGGAGTATGCAAAAATTTTGTGACAATTGTTTCGCCTTATTAGGGAATTTTTAAACGAATGTTTAAATTTGGAGTTCGACAAAATGAACACCAAATCAATCAATAATAAAGAGTATTGAAAATAATTAGCTTTTTAATATTAAATATTGCACTAAGTAAAGATCGGAGATTGATTAATTTGCGTTTAATTGAAATTGAACATCTTGTTATTATTAAGATTTAGTTACGCTTACATTAATCGGTGCAACCAGGTAAATAATAGCATTTATCGATACTATTCCTGGCCGATTACCTTTCGTTCTCATCCTTCTTTTGACCCATCCTTATGGTACCTGCCTAACATCAAGATAGAAGATATTCAAAATTAGAAGATTCGGATTTAGAACAAAAACCAAACAACATTTTGGACTTCACATAAAATCGGATTAAAAGTGGTTGGATTCGTCGCGCGTCGTGGAAAACATTGTTACATTTAAAAGTTCATTTTGTCATCCGGTGCCAGAAATTGATGAACATTCAGACCATATTAAAGGTAGGCATCCATTCCATGTTCCTATCCTTTCTCAAATATTTCCCAGTCACAAAACTGAATAAAATTCTATTTTCATTAACACTTACTAACTTAGCGTGTCCGGTTGGATCATATCGTGCCACTCCAATATGCGGCGACAGATATCGCCTTGTCGTTTGCCACCATTAAGGTCCCCAGGAGTGCAGCTTTCCTCCATGAGCGGGCATGTCAGTAGGTGGCTGTCGTCCTGGGTCACACAATATATCATCAGCTGAGAGGTACCCCCACCTTTGGAGATGTTTTTTACATCGTATAACACCCACCCGTAATCTATTGAGGGCGAACCATAGGGAGAATGGTAGGTGTTCACCTCCTTGGATACCCTCATTTGGATCCGTCCGAGGTCTCGCTCCAAGATCCTGTCATAGTTCTTCTATCCGCTATTGTGAGGATTCAACAGGGTAGGTGGCTTTGATTAAACTGTTTCTAGATCTCAGACGCGAGGCCGTCGGTTGATGGTGGTGTAGGGGATGTCTAGGATCGTAGATTTGTTTGTACCTCTCTGCTTCTGCATACATGTATAAATACACGAACTCCTTAATAAATATACCAGACTCGAAGATGTCGTAAAAGCGATAAAACCGGTCACTGGATATTACGAATCTGTGGATTAAAGTATCACTCGTATTTTATTTCTATAATAAATTACAGTGAACTTTCATCAATAATTTCCACTTACAAACTTAAACCTGAACCTGTTGTGTGTTTTACGTAATACCTGAAGAAGGCCAAGAAAAATTCGTTAAAAAGTTTTATTTCATACCCAAAATCCTGTAAAAAAACTGTATTGAATCCAGCACCGTTAATGACTTTTTTGTACATAAATTATATTAAAAATATTTTTTTACTCAGGTTTTCTAATTACAAAAAATATTATTTTGTTTTGTTACATCATGTGATAAAAATCAAAATATTTTGTAAATCATGTTTATTTTAATATTTATGGCTTTAAATGCTTTTTTTAAATATTTGAAATACATTTTTCGTAATGTTTACTACATCATCAAAAATAATAGTTTTGTAATAAGCAAAAAAACATGTTTTCAAAAGTAAAACAACACGGTCCAAATATCTAAAACTGACTTAAATGTAAATTAACAGCTTCCTGCTTAAGAATCTTTAAATGTCAAATCTAATAAAAAGGAATGATTGACGCATTACATCGAAATAAATTATAAAAATAAAGTAGTTCATAATTGAATCTGAATTGTTATTATAACAAATAGCAAGTGTATTTACAATTATTGGTTTCATCGTCACACCCAATTAATGAAACTGAAATTTGATTAATTAGTTCGGTACAGTCAACAAACATTGATTGTCCATAGCGATTATAATGCAATTAAACTGTAAAATGCTTCAATTATTTCTTGTAGCTGCATTAAGTTTTAATTTACAAAATACAACATTTTTAATCGTCATCATCACAATTTCCTTTCCGCATCTAATGGTGCATAGGGTGCTGTGAAATTTGGGTTCGGGTGCCTTGATCGTTTTTGTTACTTTTTTTATTTTTTAATCAATATTATTTTTCAACAATATTTTGAGTTTGTCCAAATTTTTGTAGACAAGGACTGATCCCAACTCCCTGGGGGGCAGTTAACATTATTTTTTAACATTCTTGTTGTATAAAAAAACAAGAATGGTCTTACTGGTCGTAAGCCCTGTAGATGCCTAGACTTCTATATGACCTTCTCTTAAATGTTCTTCATCTCTGTTGTAATATGTTAGTAATCTTTTTTTTATAAAACAAAAACACACATCTGTGTCTTAGATGATGAAACGCGGTAATACACTTTTTGACGTTTTGAATTTAAAAATGCAGAAATTATGGCATTAAGATAGTTTATATGTGAATAGTTTTAGTCCCAACACTTATGTATGGAAGTGAAATATGGAACTGGCAGAATAAGGGTAAAAACTGAGTGAACGCGGTTGAAATACGATCTCTTAGACGAATGTGTGAGAAATCAATGTATGGCAGAGTTATCAATGATGAAATCAGGCGAGATTGTAAATCAGAGTCAAGTATAATTGATAAGATTAAAAAGGGTTTCTGAGATTGTTTGGTCTCGTAGAATAAATGGACGACGTAAGAATGGTATAACCTGTATATATGACAAAAATGAATGGTAACGTGTGACGAAGAAGACCAAGGAAGATGTGGCATGATCAGATAAACCAAAATCTTAAGTCTGGTCATGTCAAAAGCAGACAGAACCAAAGGGGATGTATGGCAAAATGAATGAATGTGTGTGGCGGTTCATTTTCTCTGCCTACTACTACAGATAAATGGTGTGATGGTTGTAGTAGTAGAAGTAGTAATATGTGAATATTATTGTTCGTCCAGAAGTGTATAAGTGCTTCTTTTAGGTACAGTTGTCTCATTTACTAGACATTGGACTAGAGAGAGATAATTATTCTTATGCTGAAATAGAGTCAATGTTAAATATTTCTAGTCTACAAAAACGTAGAACTAATATTGACTCCATATATATGTTCGGCATACTAAATGGTATAATCGATGTTCCAACATTACTAGGACAAGTAAAATTCAATATTCCGACTCGTAAATTAAGAAACAATTAAGTACTGTTCAACGATCAGCATATAACAAACTATGGCCTTAATTCTCCAATGACCCGTCTTTGTCGTATTGTTAACTCAAGACAAGATCTGGAATTTTTTGGTTTTAGTTTACAATGATTTAAACGAGCACTAAATAAATAGTCCAGATCTTGTCTCGATGTCCCTTATGTCAATGCTTTTTTTTAAATGTTTTAAACTATTCTTTAATTGTAATAT
This sequence comes from Micrasema longulum, assembly GCA_022494885.1. Taxonomy (NCBI): domain Eukaryota; kingdom Metazoa; phylum Arthropoda; class Insecta; order Trichoptera; family Brachycentridae; genus Micrasema; species Micrasema longulum. Next base: position 29,310 of record JAGVSM010002321.1, read on the forward strand.
TTAAACCCTATAAATTGTATACATGGACAATGACCGTTAATAAATAAATAAATAAATAATAAATAAATATCCAGCGTTCTATCCTATCCTATATGGAGTTCTATCCTACCGTTATTTGTGTTCCTATTCATTTGTTTGTATTTGTAAAAATTAAATAAATTAGCAAATATATGCGATTGCATGAGCATACGATGTGTATTTTAATAATGCTGAACCGTCGTTCGTTTTATTTGAAAATGATTACTTATTACTCGATTAGGTTAGATCTTTAAAGGAAGTCCAGAAACCAGTTTATAGTCGCTTCTCGTTAAGCCACAGGTGACTTCCATCTTTGATCGTATTTATTCCATAGGAGATGAGATCCAGTTGCTTGATTGCCAGGTACAAGTTTGCTATGATTAACAACTGAAGTATCCGGTAGACTCATATTTATATCCTCCGTATTACAAAAATATCAGAACGTGACGCCTAGAAAATATTCAGGGTGAATCTATTGGATAGTTTATTTTTATTTCAAGTTTTAAAATAGTGAACTCATAAACTGAAATTGAAATAATTGTTTTTAACATAAAAAAAACATAATTACCTTTTCATAAAAAATGCATCTTCTCTGACCACCTTCAAGAAACGCTTGTAATATAACTACATTCGTATATCCCTAGAACCCCAACCCCCTCTTTTTTTAAAGGTTTTTTTTTATATTTCATTTTATTCCCTTTCTTTCCTGATTCCTCTTTCTCTCTCCTCCAAACTCATTACCTGAATTCATATTCCTTTAATATGAATACCCTAATATACTTTTATTGAATTTATATGTGCAAGCCATATCCCCCTATAAAATATGCTTGCTATTTTTAATTAATGTTTTTTTTTTATATTTCTGTTGAGGAGTGGACGAGGTGTGAATTAATACCTCGTCCCGTAGGAGAAAAAATAAGATACTAGACTGTATTGTTGGGGAAGAAAGATTGTGCAACTCTTCTAACCTGCTGATGATGAGGCGTGGTGTGCTGTAACCTGATGGAGAAGCTGGCGGTCTAGATGGACACTGGCACAGCTTGCTTGTTGAATGTTGTTCATTTATTCAATATTTTTCCTTATTAACAAATATTAATAATAAAATAATGTGACTTCACTGTCATTACCCGTGCTGAGGACACTTAACCATATACTTTTTTTAAAAATATTTTTACATGAAAGACCTTATATACAGATATACTTGTTCAGAATGTTTTTATTTAATTTATGTACACCTACATTATTTATATTATGAAACGTAAAACATATCATAAATTATACATTTGTGGAGCAGTTTATTCAATATTGGTTTCGGCGAATAAGACGATCGATTTTACTTCTACCCAGCTCTATTTTCTATTTATCATAGCCTTTTTGAACATTTTCTTATTTTTAATTTTTTCAATAGGGAAGTGAAAGTAGGTTATAGATTTTAGTTGCATAATACTCAAAATCCCCTTGTCCGAAAGTGGTATTAGTATGTATTTGTATTTGGTACGAAAAATTTTATGTTGTTTCCGGCACTCACACGTAGAGTTATTATTACGTGGAGTGCGCTAGAAAAATTGGAAGGATGTTTAATAGATACAAATTTGGATGAGAGTTAGTCCAAACAGTATATTTTGTTATATGATATATTTTGTTTTTGAGTATAATTTTTTTGACCAACTCCTATTTTGATCGGACTGTTTTTTGTTTGGTGAAAGATATTGGATTTAAAAATAAGTCCGTTTAAAGTCTTGTTCTTCGTACTTGAAGATTTAAATAAAATAATTAATTTGAAAAGAAAAAACACAAAAAATCCACGTGAGAGAAAACAAAGGGTTAAAGAGTGGGTAAAAATGAAATTATAATTATTGCAGTATGTATGGAAATAAATAATTACCTTCTGGAGAAGGCATGATTTTGCTTTTAAAACGTATTTTTGCAATGAGCGATTACGGATGCATAAAATCCGCCAACTTTTTCACACGCTACAAGTTTGTGGGTTGCGTGTATATTTCATTATAACCTGAAACTCGACTGCAAGTTTTAATTCGTAATCTATTTTTACGTATTTAAATATGTATGTTCAATTGGGTCATGCATTTAAAAAATAAAAAAGTCTTGACTGCAATGAAATTTCGATTGTTATTTCAAGGCAGTCCTTCGTATTCGTATTGGCTTTATTTTTCTTTGTGCTCAAGCGGATGAAGAATACAGTTCTATGTGAAATTAAACCTGAACCTTAGACCTCGACTGTGATGAAAAAATAAAGACGTCATACCTTCACTTAAGAGTATAGTTGTGAATATTCATCTTCAGACTGGTGAAGATGCCCATTAAGGTGAAAGCGCTAATTGGTCAAAATAAATAAGTGGAAGTGTACCAAGTATTTTTTAAATTAATAACTTGAATGGAAATATAAGTTGTCAAATCAAAAATCATACATATTATTAAATTGTGTTACAACCAAAGGATTTGTTTATGTGTATTTGTATGAGAGTAAGTGTAGATGTGTGTTTATGTGTGTCAGTGTGGGAGTAAGTGTTCAGGAGTGTGCATCATTAAATAGTAAGTGGAATCGTATCGCAGCCAGAAATAATAAGTCTTAATTTATTTTTAAATAAATTAAGGGGTATGGAAAATATATCAATAGATGAAAAAAAAACATTATAGTTGGAGCAAGAACGATAGAAGAAAGAGTGTTGTGCATAGTTAGTGTTATAGACTGGCAGATGGAATAAATACATATTACTTGTCACGCGAAAGGGGACATTAAGATTAATTTTGGAGAGTAGGTTAAAAGAGTCTACTTTATCATTTAATAATTTATGTAAATAGCATAATTCAGATCAGTGCGTCTATTTTCAGGGGTAAAAAATCCACTTTGTTTGGCAGATTGGCTGTACTTAAGAATTTTCGTTGAACATTTTCAATCCTTTCTGTGTTTATTATGTATTGTGGGCTCCACACAACGGATCAATGTTGTTTTTCGCACGGTTCTAGTATAAAAAAAGGATAAAATATGTGATACGATTTTTATGCTACTGTGCTTCTAAGAGTTAAAAAAAGTGTAAACGATAAAAAACTCTAATACTTTGGAAAAAACACATTATTTTTAATAGAAATGGGAGTAAAAGTGGGAATAGTATTAATAGATATATATGTTGTGAAATTTTCATAAGTATAATTATTGTAAACAACCAAAAATAATCCTTGATACGTCACATAAATACAACTTAAAAATACGAAGTTTCCTTTGTACTTAAAGCATGTAATCCATTTTAATTTTAATTTTAAATTCAAGATGTTTTCCATGTTATCTTAAAAGACCATAACTGTGGAAACTCCTGTAGGTTTTCATTAATGTGTTAGCCTCAAGAAAAAATGAATTCTTTCACTTTTACCTGCAAAATCCCAAGCACTCATTCAAATTACAGTTTTTATTACTCTGCCTCTCCTACCTTATTCATAAGTAGAATTTATCTCTTCACTTTTTATCGTGTCATTTCACGAGAAATTTAGAAGGAGGTCTGTGTTAAAGCTTCAGGTGGAAAGCAGAAAAAACGCTGAGGTTTTAAAGGTGAAAAAACATTAATTTTCACGGATAAACAATGTTTTACATATACGCTGACGTTGTTAAAGGCGAAAATGATAAAAACCATCAATCAAACGCGCTGACCATTACACCACAAGGCCGACTAGATATATATTACGGTTTTGGTTAAGGAGAAAGTGTATTTTAGTATTTGCATGTTGATGTAGTGAGTGTCCTGAAGAAGAGACGAATCCGTCTTGAAACCGGTAGACATAAAAGTCAGTACATGGTTATATACTAATTGTTTATGTATTCTAACAAAGTTAAAACGTTTGACCCCAAAGTTAATGCTTTAAACAAATTTATTTTTTTTTGCACCACAACAGACCAGGAGAACCAATTACAGTGGTGAATTACATCACAGAACACCCAGGTTTGAGAAAAATCACATTAATTTTTTTTGTGTTTTCACCGGGAATCGAACCCGGAACCTACCGTGCGTGGGTCAAGCATCTTGACCACCACACCATAGAGGCCGCCAAAGGGATAAAGGAATTTTAATTTTAATTTTAAAGGAATAACCTGCTAAATCTCTATTTTGATGCTTGTCAGAAGGTGGGATGGAGGGGATATGGAAGGAGGTAACGAAAAATACATCACAATACCCAGCCAATGAAAAAAATAAAATAGTACGAATACCGATAAAAATATATGAAATGGATTTAATTTTTTTTTTTTTTTTTCAAAATCGATATGGATATTGTGAAGAAATGTTTCATACATAAATGTAAAAAAGAAATTTAATAAAAATACGTTGCCAGAAAAACGCGACGTGTTTGGCCTTGGTTGTATCAAGATTCGGGATAATGTTATAAACAAATTTCAATGGCCGGGAACAAATAAACATGAATCGCGACGTACTTGGGCGTGGCCAATGGAATGGTCGTTTTTGCAGAAACTCAAAATTACAAATTTAAAAATATTTTTTATGCTACTAATAATAAGCAAAAAAATATTTTATTTCCTGGAAAGTATTTCATAGACCTTTATTACTTTAAAAATTTAAAATGATAAAAACGTGATATTTCCCTATTGGAAATAAAAAAACGATTTATCTCTTCCTCCTCAAGCTTACAATCGCAAATGGCAAAATCCCGGACATGGATTCTGAACATGTAAGAACCATTACAGTAGTGTATAAAGCGATTTTAACTCTTGTGTGGCGATGATGTCAAACTAGTCAACATAGGACACAAGACTTCATATGTCTCTCTTATTTTTTGAAATAATGAACTTGTATTATTTGTAATCTTCAAATGGACATTTTCACACCGGATTTAGAAAGTAAAATTTGTAAGTATTCGGGATGTTAATACAAAAAATATTTATCCGTGATACGCGAAGAATGAATGTCCGCTAATTCAGCAACACATCTGCATAAGAGAGAGCACGAAGATAGAACTCATAACAAGGAAGACAGATACACTGTTCTTTAGCGGGTGTTTTCAGTTTTCAGTCAGTTGATGACAGTAATACGTAGCGCCACGCTATGACGCACGCGCGTAATATGAGTGGCGTATTTTTTATTTTAAATTTATTTTGCTATAACATGGCTAAATCATATGTTGATTTGCATAAATTATGGAAAACGAATTATTAAACAGTATGTCTTCATGTTTTTTTTTCAAATGTCTGAACTTTAGAATATTCCGTTTTTTTACACAATGTTACATCACCACGCGCAAAGGGAGTATTTACCACAGTTTTTAAAAAATAAATAACAAAACTGATTCCTACACCTTGTGTAAGCACTAAATGACGTCAATTTTTTTCTGATGCGTTTAAATCGATAAAATAGCGAAAGGCCTCTTACATATATGGCAACTCAACAATAAGAATCTCATTTTAAATGGCGCACTCATCCGCGCGCATTCTTTAAAGGAACTCGATATTTTTTTGCGCTTCTAGTAACACTGAAGCAATGTCAGCGCTCTGTGGCAAATTAAATGCAATTCGAATTCTGGGCCTTGGAACTGGTTCTGTCGGTAAAACAGGACGTTGTTGTACCGACTGGACCTTAATCTGGAACAGCGTGGCGCTACGTGAACTGATTTTTAATGGCATCGTCCATTTTGTTTTTTTTAAAGTAATTAATTATCTATACGTAATGTTAATAAAGGCAAGCAATTGTTTTAAACATTTTTCATTTTATTTTATTATCTGTGAGAATAATCGTACGACCACATGCAGTACACGGCATTAAATAAAATACATCGGGTTTGTCGGTTGAATCTTCGAATTTGCAGAGCGCTGTGTTTGTCATTCATCCATGCTACAGATACCGGACTCGCACGACAGAGACGACGCTCTACAAAGTCGGCAGTGTCTTTTTTTAAACCTGATGTACCTACTTTTTTAACTGCTGAGTACTGTACTCGCTTTGATATGTAGACATGAAATATAAAATACCTACTGTTGAATTAAAAATTCTTATGAACATAGTTACACTAGAGATGAAGAATATTTTTAAAAAAATAATATGAATGTCAAGGCATTTACAAGGCTTATAACTTGTCACTGGCTGGTTTAAGTGGCCACTTTACAAACTATGTAATATTGGCCTTTCCGTCTATGATTAAACATCTAACAACAACAACAACAAACCATCACGCCGTTTTCCTATAAGGGTAGGCAGAATGGATAGAACGCCACATCAGTATATATTTGCACACAGATCTCGCTTCCTCTATATTCATACTTCTTCTCATGCACGCGCGCCAATTATTCCGACTTTTGACATGTCCACCTTCAAGTATTTGTTAGATCTGGTCATGCCATATCTGTTTCGGTCTTCCTCTATTTTAGCATCCATCAACATTCACATTGTAAATATTCTTAGTTGTTCTTTTGCTGTCCATTCGCTCTACATGTCCAAACTAGCGCAGTTCTCCTTTTTTGATTTGGTCAATAATGCTTATCTCAGCCTTACATAATGTAGGTACGGATTTCTACATTTGTGCATCTATCGTACATAGTTTTAACACATATTCACCTGAGGGATCGCATTTCGACAGCATTCGGCCTACGTTCATCCCTGTTTTTTCAAGTTCATACTTTGCTCCCATACATCAGGGTCGGGACCAGGACTCCACTGTGAATTGATATTTCTTCAATTCTGTTGATTTTTTGTGAATATAAATAGCTAAAACCTTAATTGATGCTAGTGAGATTCATCTGACTTAACTATTTCACCTAGATTCTAGGTAACGCCTGAAACTGTTTTTAAATTTTTATTTATTTAACTTTTCGTACATAATGTTTTTTGTACATTGGCGGGCTTATTGCCAAATGGCAATTTCTTCTAACCAACCAATAAAATAAAAGGTTTATTTTTATAATTCAAGTTACAGAACATATTTAATAGAAAAAAAAAAGTTAAAAATATATAAAAATAGAAATAAATGTATGTGTTTATAAATTACCTTAATTCAAAACTAAATGGGAAAAAGGAAAAAGCGTAAAGAGGAAAAAGGAAAGGAGGAGAGATTAAGGAAGAGAAAGGAGATGTTTCTTCAGACGTGATTTAAACAGAGATAATGTAGTGTATAACACACAGTTTTCCCTGAAGATGGCTCCTGCAATGGTAGCCGAAACGTCGGATCAAATCCAACATACACGGTATCACCCAAAAAAGATACATAATATTGATAGTAAAAATCTTTTGACGAAAAATAAAATTGAGAGAAAGAAATGAAATGAAATATTATAATTACAATACTGAATCTGTCGTAGATCATACACGTGCATCGCACATGTTTATAAAAGGGTTATAAAGAAAAAATGTCGACCCATCATTTGATGTATAAAATTTAACAATTAAACTCATCGATTTAAAGGTTTATTTGACTATTCGTTCTTACAGTTTAAATTTTAAAACTTATAAAAATAGGTGCGTGGTAGTGTTAGGTCAAATTAGACCCCGTTTTAAATGTCACCTTTTAGTGGGTTTTCAAACATTATTAATTCATCACGGTATCAACAATATTTTGAGTTTGTCCAAATTTTTGTAGACAACGACTAGTTTTAACTCCCCGGAGAACTGTTAATATTAACGTATTACAACATAGATGAAGAACATTTTAGAGAAGCTAATATTGAAGTCTAGGCATCTCTACAGGGATTATGACCTGTCATTGGCTGGTTTAAGAGGCCACTATACACACTGTGTAACATTCACCATTGCGCCCATATTTTAACGTCTATATTCCTTCAACTCTTTCATGTGTTGATGTTTGTGAAGTCAAAGAGCCGAAACCTTTATTAATGCGGGTGAGTTTCATATAATTGAATTATATCACCTACATTCTAGGTAACGCCTGAATATTTTAATAAAGTGACCACTTTAACCAGCCAACGACGTAGATGCCTAGACTTCTATATTACCTTATCTTTAATGTTCTTCATCTCTGTTGTAATATGTTTATCATTAAAATATGCTGTGAATCATGACAAAGCATGTAGTAAAGTTTTGTGTGTAACTTTTCTTGATTTAGTTAAAGAAAATAATTATGTATAATTGTTTTTTTTCACATAATGATTGTTGACCGAGCCAATATTCTACAACCATCAACTAGACTCCAAGACCTTGAAAAAGTGCAAGATAAAGATGCATCCTAATAGCAAAAAATGCCACGACTCGACTGACTAAACTTTGGTAAAAACGGGGCATCTCGAAAAAAACAAAAATATTCATATTGCTTACGCTTGTGTTCCCAATATTCTTGTATGGCGCAGAAACGTGGACAATTCAAGCACGTGAGCAGGAGAGAATAGATGCCTTCGAGATGTGGTGTTGGCGTCGAATGCTGAGAATACCATGGACAGCCAGAAGAACAAATTTCTCTATACTGGAAGAACTCAATATAAAAGTTCGCCTATCGGCCATATGCAGCCAACGTATGCTGCAGCTCTTCGGTCACATAGCTAGACGTGACCCAGAAAATCTGGAGAAAATAATAATCACGGGCAGTGTGCCAGGACGAAGAAGCAGAGGCAGAGCTGCAGCTCGATGGATCGACCAGGTGAAAACAACCTCACGGGCGACCCTATATGGAGCTGTGGAAAGTTTGTAGAGCCGTGAAGAGTGGAGACGCTTTGTCAATGGAATGGCTGATGAGAGTACCAATGATCACGCCCCTCAGAACTGAGGAACGACAGAAAAGAAGAAGAAGCAGATAATGTTTGTACTGGAAGAAATTATACGTAAATTGGACCTTTTACTTTATTTGCGAAATGCGACAATAACAGGCGGGCCTCTGACTGAAATAATAATACAATAGATTAAGAGCAAGTATATGTAATAAAATAATTGTTTTAATTAAGTTTTTAATGGATTTTTATTCAAGTCACGATGTGTTCTTAGTAGGATATCCTTACTTTCAGTGGTTGGTAGAAACTGCTGATGAAATCTGTTATTACTAACGTACAAACTACCCCCCACATTAAGATAATTGATTTACCCTTATATTGCTATTTCTCATGTGGCAACACCCTGTTCGTGCCGAAATGGTCACCAACAAAAGAAATTGATGACAAAGTTACAAATAAAAATAGCGTTCGGACCAGTAAAACATTCAGAGTAATTAAATATTTTATTTTTGTGTGTTAGTATGTATGTACGTATGTTGGTTCTTACTAACGTTATAGATGTATCTAGAATCGATAATTATTATTATCATAATCGCTTCCTTATTCGGACTATTCGCTTCGTACTTTACTTTACGTAACACGTGAAATCAAAAACCAACAGGCACCGTGGCGCAGTTGGTTAGACGGCTGTGAAACAGACAAACGGGTTCGATTCCCGCCAGTTGAAAAAAAATGAACAAAGATTTTTTCTCATTGTTCTGGATGTGTATATTCCATTACCTCCCTCCATATCCCCTCTTTTCTACCTGCTGACAAGCATCTAAATAGAGGTTTAGCGAGTTATTCCTTTAACAAAAAAAAACTAGCGTGGTGATAGATTTCTGGTTTTCGGGGAGCCATGTTTTTTGAAGTTTAGCGCGTTTTAACGGGGTTCTACTTTTAAATGTCAGAAAAACTCACCGATTGAAACTTATGAAGTCACAGGCGTTGTAATTTAAAAAGTACGGAACTTTAAACATTAATTAATTTTTTCAACTCATTTATGGCTTAGCCCGTTAGAAAATATTTTTATTTAAAAAAAACTTTTTAGTTCAGTTTTTGATTAAAAGAATTAATTAATATTCCTATAACTTCTGTATCCGAAAATATGACTAGAACTCTCAGGCAAAAAATCCTAAATACGGAAATCGTATGAGTAAAAGCCCACCGCTTACCGTCCTTTAAGTTTTAGGTTTAATTCCCGTCATGTGGACGTAAAATACGGATTTAAAAAGATTTTTTAACTGTAATATTCTATTGATCCCGGACTAGCACCTGAAGCGGAGGATTGATAACATTACCGTCATGAAACATTCAATAAAAATACTTTGCATTTTGTTAGTCAATGCAGTACCCTATGCACTATTGGGTTCGTGAAGAAGAATGATAATTGTAATTATCAAAAATATCGTTAAAAGTATCAATACCAACATTACTTTCAGCTTGTACGGAAATATCACACACTACGAATACCAATAAAAATATATTAAAGGATTAAGAAAAATTAATTGTATTTTAAAAATAAATAAGGGTATTGTGAAAAATTATTTCATTTATAATTTTATAAATAAAACTGAGAAAAAATCACCTCCACGAAAACGAGACAAGATTGGCTTCGTGACGTCAATACTCGTGACGTAAATAATAATCATATATGATGGTCTATTTAAGCGGTCACAAACCGTCGCGTTGTCCATATTTCAAAAAAGCTCATCTTGAATTTGTTGATTTTCAAGACGTCTTTTTAAGAATTTGATAGGAATATTTTCGCCTGTAAAAATAATTTTAAATTTTTCTTTTATGTATTTTGCTGGGTTCCCAAAAATTATTTTAATGCAGTATGATGCCCATTTATACCATCAATATAACTTAATTGTTATTAAAATCATCCTTAGTGAATTTCGACACAAAGCGAGATATGCCGTTTTGAAAGATGGACGACGAAACGACGGTCAAAACTTTACCGAATCGTGACGTATTAGGGGCATGGCAAACGCAATTACCCGTTTTCGTGGGAATTCATCAGTAGAAAAAAAAAATTACTCGAAATATTACATACACACTTATTTATTCATAATTCTAATTTAAGGGGTATTTCCATTTTTTTAATTTTATTTTTAACATCCGAGATAATGCGTTGAAAGGCGCCGTATTTATGATTATTGAATAAGAAAAACAATGTCATTTTTAACGGTCCGGATGCGTTACAAAACCCTGCATTTCTCCCTACCATGACAAAGGAAAACCTTATTTTAGGCTAATAAAGGATTCTAGTTTCTTGTACTGCTGGAGATATTGGCTTACGTAAAATATGTTCTACTATTTCCACAGTAAAGTACCCTCATTGGCTACATCTATTTAGTATGCCGTTCGCGAACCAAGCCAATTGGATTGGACTTCGTGGAACTGTATTAGCTGTACGTATTATATCGCACATACATACATGTACATATCTTATATATATAAGTATTTCAGAGTTTTCTTGTACGTTCCATTAAACTCCGTTTCTCTAAATTGTTACCGGAATATAAGTAAACTTTAATGAAAGTTTATATTAATATGACTGGAATATGAAGCTTGCTATATTAAAACAGATAGGGAATATTTCAGACAAAAGAATATCGAGGTCTAGACTTTTCCCCCTAAAGAGTGAAATATTTACACACATTTGGACCACCTCAAAATATTGTGGAATTTGAAGCATTTACCCTAACCAACGTTAATGAATATGATAATAATGAATCGATTCACGTTAAGGGGTGCAAGTCCATAGACTCAAAGTTTGAGAAAATCGATAAAAACTGTCCATTATTTTTTTAAAGGAACTTAGCACATTTTTAATTAAAAAATTGGTATAAATACTTACATAAACATTTTTCCAAAATTTTACTTTGTAAGTTTTTTATTACATTTTTTTCAAATCCACGGACTTGTTACATTTCAGCATCTAAATATTTATCTGATAAAAGAAAAAAAATTGAAAACGTGTTTTATATTTTTTTCGGTAAAAAAAAATCATTTATTTATTTTTACACTTTATATACTTATTAAATATATATTCATATTGCCTTAAGGCAATTTCTTCGTACCTACCCTTACTGTTTAGTTTGAGAAAATTACAAGAACATTAACATATTTTAAGGAATTATTATCTTATAATTTAATACAAAATTAAAACCAAAAATTAACCATGAAAAAAAAACAAACTATACTATGAAGAGAGGAGAGGATGTGAAGAGAGAAGGAGAGAATAAAACCTCATACATATAGATAGTGACATATAAATCTTGATAGTGAGATTTAAATCTTGATTTACATTTTTTTTTTTTTTTTTATATATGAAGTTGCATTATTCAATACCTTGCTTGCAATGTACAAGGTTAATATACACTTCAAAGCGACAGCCATTAACTTGTTTACTTAAAAATATTTACTTTACTGAAAAACTTTATTTCGTCACTTTATAAAAGGATCAGTAAGATGTCTCGGCTGTGACCTGTTTCAAGAGGTAAGGACAGAAAACTCGTCTGAAGAAGGCGGACCGTTGCCATTCGTCAACAGATCCTCCGATCCACCTGAGCAGTGTTCGGCATTTGGTGTCCTGCTATCATTGATACCTTTTATTGCCTTCACTATATCTGTCATGTATAATGATACCTCTCTTGACAAGTCCCTGTGACTAATCACTACATGCACGTCGTGTAAATCCTCATTTAGACTTCTGCATCGCGCCTCCAGTTGCATTCTCTGCAGACTAAAAAAGGGGTAATGCATCAATAGATGGGAGACATCTAGGAGAGTAACATCATCGCATGGGCAAGTGTTGATCTCAGATATTTTGAATCTGTGTAAATAGCTCATAAATCCGCCATGACCTGTCAGGATTTGTGTAAGTTCGTATCCTGCACGCTGCAGTTTCCTAAATTCAAAAGCATGGTAAATAGATGGAAAAAACATTTTTGTTACCTTTCCTGTGGGTTCTGTTAAATAGCGATCATTCCAGAGCTGTAAAGTTCTGCTTCTTATTTTTCTCTTAGCAAAACTTATTGGGAAGTCAGCAAAATCAGGAACTGTTTTTTTAATGTTGCTTCCCGAGCCTTTTTGTCAGCTCTTTCATTGCCAATTATTCCGCAGTGTCCTCGAATCCAGCCAATGTACACATTTTGCGATCGATTTTTTAATATCTAGATATCAGTTCGTATACTCATGACCATTGGGTTCACCGAATTACGATCCGCAATCGCGTGAATACATGATTTACAGTCTGTCAAAATCGTTATATGTTTCCATCTATTAGGCGGTTTTTTTAAAGCGTAAGCTATAGATTCTCTAATAGCGTATATTTCGTTGATTTACATTTGCGTTGATTTACATTTAAATCTTGATTTAAATGTCAATAAAGAAGGGGCGCCTCTAATATAAGTGGGTAGATTACTCCACAGCAGGCACTACTGTGAAAGAGGAGGCAAGAAAATTAGAGCGACGAAAGGGTATTAAAAGAGTTCTCTCGTTACTAGAATGAAAAGATAGTCCGTGTTGTGATAGAGGTTGGAAAAGCTCTCTCAGATTGACAGGTGAAGTGGGATTATTAAAAATATTGTGAAGAAGTGATAGAATGTGAATGTTTCTTCTATGCCTGATACTGAACTAGTGTAGTTGCGTGCGACATTCGGTTATGTGGTCGAATTTTCGAAGATTAAAGATGTAACGAATACAAACATTCTGCAATCGTTTCAACTTATAAAACAATTCAGAGTTAGCATTTGGATAACATGCATCTGCATAATCAAGAAGTGGAAGAAGTAAGTTCTGGACTAATGTTTGCTTAACATTAATTAGCAAGAAATCCTGCAATCTTTTAAATGGGTGCAAACTGCTATAAAGTTTACGACTAACTTTGTTAACCTGATTGTGCCATCCTAAATGCTTATGTATGACAATACGTAAGTTTTTGACTGAAGTCATGAATGGAATTTTTGTACCATCTATTTTGAAAAGAGGAAGTGTGGAAAAAATCACTTTTGAATACATTTTTTTACTACCAACAAGTACAATTTGGGTTTTTGTTGGATTTATGAGAAGTGTTTGTCTGTTTGTCCATGAAGAGATATGCTTGAGTGCATGTGACATTTCTTTATGTGTTTCAACAGTGTCAACGGGTTCAAAATAAATAAACAATTGCAAATCATCGGCGTATTAATGGTACAAACAGGGGAGGCTTTTTGTTATTGGATTGATAAAAAGGGGAAATGGAGAAAGGGGGGATCCTTGTGGCACGTCGCGGTAAGATCAATCCAATCTGAAAAGACGTCTGCCATTTAGTAGTTATGAAATACAAAAATATTCAACAGTGTTTGTAGCATGTTCAAATGTTTGTAGCGTAATTTTGACATAAAATGTACGTAATTAACGCATTTACTTGTCAAACTAAAGTATTTATGATTTGTAACAAAAAAATATTTTTTTAAATATACTTTTACTGATATTGATATCTGTGCTTATAGCCAACGTATTTTTTATTTTTTCCTGCAATATCTTTGTTCTGGTCGGGTCTTAAACATACTAACGAAAAGAAAAACTACACCCATAAATTAAGCGCAGTATGCAACTTAATGGGTAAATGTCTACTAATAAAAGTGTCTTTATTTTCTTTCAGGTAAGCACCTGTTTCACATAACTCATACAACAATAGATTGGAATCCTACTTTATGAAGAAATTTGGTAAGATTATTTTAGATTTTTGTTATTTATTCGTTGTGTTATATATTTTTAACTAACTAACTAACTAACCATCACGCCATTTCCCCAGAGGGGTAGGCAGAGAGGATAGAACGCCACACCACTCTGTCCTGGCACACTTCCTTTGTTTCCTTCACATTCATACATCTTCTCATGCACGCACGTCGATTATTCCGACTTTTCACATGACCACTTCAAGAATTTGTTGTACTTGATCATGCCATGTCTTTCTCGGCCTTCCTCGACTTCTACAACCAGACACATTCGCATCATAAATATTTTTAGCCGTTCTTTCATCATTCATTTGCTCCACATGACCGAACCATCGCAAAAGACCTTTCTTAATTTTGTCGATAATGCTTTACTCAGCCTTGCATTCTGCTCTAATTTCGACATTAGGGCACCTATCATACATTGTTTTTCCGCACATTCGCCTGAGGGATCGCATTTCAACAGCATTCAGTCTACTTTCGTCCCTTTTTTCCAACTCCATGCTTTGCTTCCATACATTAGGGTTGGTACCAGAACTCCATTATGAACTGCTAATTTAGCCTCTTGCGATAGACACTTATTTGCTACGACAGACTTTAAGGCACCATTAACTCTGTTACCGGCACTAACCCTCCTTTCAATATCCTTGTCCATATTTCCATCTCTAGTAAACATACTACCCAGTTATACAAATTCTTCGACCTGTTTCAAACTATCTCCATTTACTACAATCTTACATTCAGTCATAGTTACATTTCTTTCAAAGACCATGACGTTCGACTTTTGCACATTCATTAGCAAATCACTCTCCTTGCACACTTCGTTAACCTTTGTAACCAAGGATTGCAGTTCCTCTTCGCTGTCAGCTAGGAGGACTGCGTCATCGGCGTACAGAATATATATATTTTTATGTGTCTGATTTTTACCATTTAGGTGATCTTTATTGTAGCTATTATAGTATTTTAGAGAAAGTTGCACAAAAAAAAAGATTAAAAAATTACAGATCTGGCGGCTTCCAAAAATAATTTTTAGACCTTCAAAAAGTTTTGTATTCATCTCGGAAAATTGATCATGTCCATTCAATCCGATCCCAGTCAGTAAAGAATTCACTTCCCTTTTTCCACAAACCAATGAAGTCCATATAATGTACTTCTGGATTACTTTCTTTCAGCACAGCGATGTCAAGGTTACCAAATTACAAAGAGCTCCTTCAGGCAGCTTTTCTCGTTCGGCAACGTGCATATTTTTGTGTATTTGGGCACAGCTAAGGAGACTCATGTCCTCAGATATGGTGTGCGTAATATGGTCGCCAAGTGTGTGTAGTTTTCAACTGTATTGACATAAAACAAGATCACTCGAGGAAAAATCGCTAATGAAAACGGAGAAATAATTACATTTAAAGTTATATCATCAATGCAACAAGATGCAATATCTCACTTGATATATTAAATTACTCAGGTGTGACTGCACCAATAAAACTACGTGAATAAATTATTTCTTGTTTATTAAACCGAGTAGATTCATAGAAGACATTCAATAAATGCATCGATTCTCAAACTAGATGTTCGCGATTAGGTATAAAATGAGTCATTATGAATATGAATATTATTTATCTATCTTATAATTTTATCGCATGAATAAATATACAAACTTAATTCCAGTGAATCCATATAATACGAATGCGTTACATTAATACAGAGCATTTTCGTCTAGAGGAGAGATTAAGGAAGAGAAAATACATGTTTCTTCATGCGTGATTAAAACAGAAATACTGTAGAAACATCTTTTAATGGTGGATGGGAGATGATTCCACAGTCGAGCCGCATGGACACCATATGCGTTAGAGAAGAAAAAGGAATTGTAGATGGGTATTAAGAGAGTGCTTTAAGAATTAGATGGAATAGGTAAACCATGAACTGATGAGCGTTGAAATTTTTCACGGAGGCATATAGAAGCGTAAGGACTATGAAGTATGTACATTGAACAGAAGTGAGAGAAAGTGATAGTCTCTCCGCTGTCTAATTTTGAGCCATTTCAGTTGCCGACGATAATCCAAAATGTGGTCACATTTCCTAAGACCAAAAATATACATAGTGCATCAGGCGCGTTCCGTCCATAGATACTGTAAATGCGGCGCATCACTTGAAAATTTAAAAATACTGTGTATTTTACAAAAACACATTATAAATACGAAATAAAACCTTAAAATATGTATTCCTAAAATTCTCAGTGAGAACGTTCAGGTGCACGCGATTCAAACAATATCTTCAGTATACATACCTAGTTACATATGCGTATTTCCTATACCAACGTACGTACTGAATATCCAGGTATCTTGTTCTTGATAGTATATGTTGCATACGCGGGATGCTGCTTGTCGAGTTACGTCTAGTTCCCATAGCAATTGTCAAAAATTTTGCGCATGCGCTTTAGGTTCATAAAGTTTTAGATTTCTCTTTCAAGACTTAGAGAGAAAAGAAGTATCCAACTTGTATAATGCAAAGAAAAAACGATTTTAAAAACGTTTATCACAAAGTTTAAAGTAGTGCATTATTGACACTTGGCCCAAATTTAAGAACGATTGTCTCGGCTCTTGTTTTAGGTGTTTTGAAGTTTAAATTGTTATATTTTTTTACTCCTACTAGAACCGTCCTGGAAGACCATCGATGGCGATCTTTTAGCTTTGTTTAACGGAACTAAGGAAGCAGGCAAGGGTGTTGGCTAATGATAAGGTCTCCTGGAGGCATCTGGTGATGTCCACACGCTCCACTAAGGAGTGGATAAAAGAAGAAGAAATTCAGAAAATTTACAACTTCACTTCTAGACGCGCCGGTGCTCCGTCAATTTATTGATTGTCAACTATTAATTATTATTACTCTTATGAACAACTTACTCGTATATGGCGTATTAAATTCTAATAAACCTCCTAAAATACGGAACATGATGGTTTTTTGTCTGCATCCTTACTAATAAAAGTCACCGCACGCGCCTGTTGTGCATGCACTCTAAAGTCATTCAAGTTTATCGAGTTGCACACAGCCTTAATCAGTCATGGAAACATCAGCGTAATCTAGAACGGTTATTAGTAAGTAGTTGTAGTATAAGGAGTAGCGATACTCACATGATTGAGAAACGATGATCTTTTGCATAGTTATTAAGGATGCTTCGTTTCTAAGTGCATAGAAAACCGGTAGTTAAATGCTTAACGGGATATTTACATCGTTTATTTAGATATGCAGATGTTGCGAATCATTTAATTTAATCTAAAGATGTATAGTTGTTGAAAAACCGGATAATTAATATTAAACATACGTATTTTTACAGTATATAATCATAAGTTATGGCTGTAGTCTGATAAAAAGTACGGAAATCAAAGGTTTGCCATTTAAAAAGAGGTGTTAAAACACAAAGTAAATTGAAGAGTGATTTTTCAAACAGACCTTAGTCAAAATTTAAGAGTTTCAAAGAAAGAATGCCATTGTTATCACAATTATAAGCTGCATAACCAGCTAGAAAATTTGTTCACCAACTGTCACTTAGTTTTAGATTTCATTTGTTCTTTTAGGTTAATTATATTATTATTTCTATCTTATATCATATTTGATAATCCAAAGGCCCTAATTTCATTATATTATACGTTTGTCAGAAGCCATTTGGAATACGCATCTCAGATATGAAATCCCCAGTATGCCATATATATTACAAGAATAGAAAATATTAAAAGCAAATTTATGAAGTACCTAAAATACAAAACCGGTATTTCTTATGTATCAACTCTTACTGCCTCCATCTTCCATAGAATTACTTCTCTACAATACCGCAGAGTGTATGCGGACCAACTATTGCTTCACAAAATTATGACAGGAATAGTTGACTGTACATAATTACTTAGTTTAATAACAATACATGTGCTAGCCAGGATTTGTAGACGGTACCATTTGTTTCTTGTACCAATAAGTAAAACATCGTACGTTAAAAATAGTTTTTTTCGTAGGATTTTTTCAGTGTACAAAACAAAATATAAAGATTTAGATTACACAAACATCACTCTGTCAGATTTAAAATTTACACTAAAAATGCATTATGTAACTTGGTAGACATTATAATAATAAATATGTACATCTCCCTTCCCCTTCTTATCCTCTTTTCAAGCATCGTTGTCCTAACCCCGCCCAATTTACAATAACTTACTGTTCTTAAAAATAAATAAAAAATCTTTAATTATTGAAAAATATTTACGAGTACATAAAAATAGCATTTTTATATGTACTAACTTATATGTATTTATTTAATATGTAATATATTTTCTTTACTGACTTTGTATATTTTGTGGAAATTTGTTATTAGTTCGAGTCTATATCTGTTTGTTTACAATAAATATGTATGTAGAATTGTTGATTTTCCAAATGAAATAAAATAAAATAAAGTAATAAAAAAAAATTTAAAAAAATAAAATAAATAAAAATAAAAAAATAATTTAAAGCGAGCAGCTTAAAGCTGATATGCTTAAATCTAGTTTATTTTTTCATTTAAACCTTTTCTAAACAAATCAAGTCCATTTTTGAGATTTCTTATTGAGATCAGCTCTTGTAGCTGCTTATTCCAACTATCAACAACCCTGTTGCTCAGAAAATGCTTCCGTGGATTTAGATTGAATCTCGTTTTCTCCATTCGGAGACTGTGGACCCAAAGACGAGTATCTTGTTTAAGATTGAACATGGGATCCAAATTTGGGCAGCTATGGTGACTATTGAGTATCTTGTGTGTCTCCATCGGGCCACCCATTTCTCGCCGTTCCTGCAGCGTTGTGATACCAAGAATTTCCAGTCTCTCTACATATGGAAGCCGTTTTAGGCTCTGCCACAAATTTGTAGCTCGTCTTTGGACTCTTTCCAACAAATTGATATCCTCAACATAGTAATTAAAAATAATATTAAAATATTATACTGTGTATTCTTTATTTTGTACGTAAAACCAATAAAATCATGTATACCCGCCTACAGTCTATGCCTACGTGAAATTCTTTTCTTCGTTTGTATGTTTTTTAATGTGAAAAAAAGCTATGAATTAAAAAAAATTATAAATAAAAAATCCATTCGGCTATTTCACTCTCTCAATGGATATCTTCAGACTGGAGATGTCCAGACCAGTTTGTTTTACCTTTTATCAGACTATCCATAATCACATGCAGTGATCACAAAATTTATCAACCCTTGTTTACAGAAAAGATATTAATATGCGGGGAGCAGCATGCATAAATATAATACATGATAATTATTAATCAGTACCTACATAATAAAATGTGCTTGGCTAATGACCTATAAACAACTCTCACCTGATGTTGAAATAACTTTTAGGTCATTTTAGAGACCTGATTACGTAGTCAACTGTTGATCAGGTTTAATTACAACCGATATTGCTTTTGACTCTCCCTTCCCGATTTAATGTCTCCATAAATGTAATATATTATGCTTTGGGATTTTCGGTGTTCCTCCGGTATTTTTTTATGTATCGGTTAAAATATTTTTTCATGAAATAATTAATGCGCATTGTGAACAGAAAAAGCGTTTTATCAAAAATCGGAGATAAATCACCCATACAATATAATGTTTATCAATGAGTCACGTGTTGCGGAGTATGAAGTAAAAGAGTAACCTAAAATATAATTGTCTCACACTATTTACGTCTCACTTTCAATAATTCAGGTATATTCGGAAGCTTGAGAGACAATTTTAAGTGCCACATGCAAAACTGCAAAGTTATTAGTATTTGCCCCAGACGCCAGTTCACCGACTCAGAGGTTGTTTTTTTGCCCGCGCTGCGAGCATGAGATAATGTTTTTTTCCAATAAGGTTAAAAATATTACCACTTTTAACTTGAACTTTGAATAATTTAAGTAATTGCCTATTAATATCCCATATTTTCTCAAATGTCACATTTTTTCTCATTTTTCGCATGTCTATGACTACACAGCACTGTAATGCGCGGATGTTTTTCGCACAGTAAGAGAAGACTTAAAGTGTCGGGGACCGTGATAACAAATGCTTTATTTATCGGTACATATCGAGACGGTAAAAAGTAACATTGACATTTATGTATGAAAGTGTGTATATTTGTATAAAAGTATCTTCGTCGGTAACCCGAAATTCAAAATGCTTAGAAAAAAAATGTAAATATATTATGTTTTTCATTACGAAAACTTAATTTTGTTTTGTAGATAAAATTTAATATAAATTTTGACGTGCCATTAGAATACGGGCCGAGGAGAATGAAGCTTTCAGTTGTGTGTGTGAAATAGAACCCGTACCCTGGAGAGTGATTTCGACTCGATGGCTGTTCTCAGATAAACATCGTTATCATTGCGGAGTGGTTGGCGCATTCGCCTAGCATTCCTGAGGTCCTTGTTTCGATCCAATTGGTGAACTTAAGGAAATGATTTTGATGGTTGTTTAAACTGTAATATTTCATTGTTCCTGGACTGACATCAGAATCGTAAGACTGATCACCTTACCTCTATAAAACAGATGATCAAAATACGTGCAACTACTCGTATAGTGAAAGTGTATTTTAGTTGGAAAATTATTTTTGCTTAATTAGTGTTCCGAGAATGAAACGGGTACGTCTTTAAACCGGCAGTGGCAATATTAATAATATACGAAAAAAAACATAAATTAATTTCATTTTATTAACATTTAAAACCGTTATAATTGACATAACAGTGATTAAAAATGGCAGCAAGATGACCAGTCACATTGTATTTGGCTATAATGTATTATTGTTTTATTCTGCACCCTTCCAAGGAGGGGATGGTTTGGTGGATGAAGACGAGGGGGGAGAATATTTTACTACACAAAAGGTTTTCTTGTTCGGTACTGCGGTTCACGAAAGAGGAGATGAATTATAAAAGCATATTTTGGAAGCTTCCCAAACTCAAGAACAAATAAATTACGTACAAATTAATTTGTGCGCAAAAACCACCCCCAAACCAATATCGAGTTTAAATGAAACTTTTTGGACTTAAAGCATTTTTAATTTTTCGTTTTATCAAAATGATCGGCAGCAACGAGCGCTTCTTGAAAATTAAGTTCTAAGGTGTTTTGAATTTGTGTTTTTCAAAATAGTTTATCGGTAAATGTGAAATAATGAGAATATTATACAGAAGATAATATCAAAGTCTAGGCATCTACAGGGCTTTAAGTTGAATAAAAAAAAAAAAACTGTATTTATCAAAACGTTTAATTATTTATTCTGACAACTCTCTGCCCTGACCCACTAACCGTGCATCATCGCTCCCTTTTCGCACTAAATGGTGCATAGGGCACTGCATTGGTACATTGGCCAGTCCAAAAACTATAAAATATTCTAGTGTAAAAACTTCTTTTTAAATAAATATTTCATATCAAACAAGTCGGGAATCGAACCTGAAAGCTCTTGCGTGGTAGGCAAACGTGCTGACCATTACACCACGAGGCTGACTAACCACAAACTGTTATTTTTACAAGTTTGTTCAATTGAATCCGGGTTACAATTTTTTAATATTCTTAATGTTCGTGGGCCAAAAAAACTGTTTTTTTTTGGTTTTTTAATAACTTCCTACCTCCACAATATTGTGCGAATGAGACAACTGCACGTCGGACAGATTACTCGTATGCCTAACTAAAATTGACAAATTAGAGGTTTCGTTGTCCAGTTTTCCGCACCCCAAAACGGAACCAATCAGAATAGAGAGTATTAGAATAACATTTTCAGTATCAACGTTTTTAAAAATAATTTATCATATTTGTTTACCGTACGTTCGAAGGTGGCGGATTAAACAGGGTGCCTTTTTGGGGCTTCGGATGGTCTTAGCTCCCATAAAAAACTAGAGACACGCCAATAGTAAATATCTAGTGTGTAAAAATATTATAACTTATCTAACTAGCAAAATACGTCTGTAAAAAGGAAAATCAGACCGCTTTTGTTCTTAATATTAAATTTAGAAGCGGCACATATTAAAATTCACCATTCTCCAAGGGCGTTATCCGTATAAATGTATGTATATAGGATTCTACCACAAAACGCCTAAGCGATACAGGAATGCCGTTCTGCTCGACGAATTGCTAGGATTTCTAGCGGGAGATGACTCTTCATAATATTATTCCTTCAGTGGAATCTTTTGTTTCAGCCCTGAAGCTCTGGGAGCCATTAAAATCGTTCCTGAAATTCACCTTGTGTTTTACCGCCCTATATTCTGACGGCTCCTCGACGGTTTGTATCATTTATCACCGTCCAAAGTCGTCAGAAATGACAGCCTGCCCTTTTGGAAGCCCAAGAAGGGTTCTGGCCGCACAATGCCTGCGGCTTGCCTATATATTTTTCCCTTTTTTGGGGATTGCTCAGCCTGGTCCGTTTTTCCAATTACATTTTGGCGTTTGACATGCCTGAGTTTTGGGTCAATTGTAGCCTTACATGTGTTTGACTCATGAAGTTAAGCGCGAGGGTCTGTCTTAAGTAGCTCGATAAAATAAAGGGGTGTTTGTTTCGATTTAAAAATGGTATCTTTTGGTGCTGCGAGAGGAGCATATTTGAATAAATTGCGATAATTATTAATTTAATAAAAAAATGTTGCAACAGAGATGGAAAACATTTTTAAGAAAGTGATATGGAAGTCTAAGCATTTACAGGGCTTATAATCTGTCGTTAGCTGGACTCATAGAGTTTGGAATACGTTTTTTTGTGTATGAATATATGAACAAATAAAAAAAATAAGCGTAGAAATTTTCACGTAGGAGCGTTAGGACTATGAAGTACAGTAAACAGAAGTAAGAAGGAGATTTCTTCTCTTCGCTGTTTAATTTTGAGCCATTTCAGTTGCCTACGATAGTCAAAAATGTGCTCATATTTCCCGAGATCAAAAATTTAGCTAATGTATGTATTCTGAAGCCGACCAAGTTTGTCGAGTTGCTTACCGATTTAAGATCAGTCATAAAAACTCGGCGCAATCTTCTATGTTGTTTTTGTTTTAACAAACATATAGTGATATGTTTGTTAAAAGTGTGGCCGCCAAGTGTGGCGGCCTCCATGGTGTAGTGGTCAAGACGCTTGACTCACACACGGAAGATTTCGGGTTCGATTCCCAGTGAGATCACCAAAATTCAATGGGATTTTTCTGAAGCCTGGGTGTTCTGTGATATAATTCACCGCTGAAATTAGGCCTCCTGGCCTGTTGGGTGCTAAATATGTATATTAAAACCAAAAAATCTAACGCACTACGGGAGAGGGGGTTTACTAAATCTAGATTACGTTATGAAATATATGATGTAGAAGTATGTTGAAAAATTAAAAATAGAGATAAATAAAACAAAAATTGGAAAATAAGAGAATGAGAAATAAGAATGAATAAAAACAGGTTTAGAGACAAAAAAAAATATACAAAAAGAAATTATAAATGCTACGAAAATGCTTACCTGGAAAAAGAAAAATATTAGCAGCATTTTTATAAACAGCTGAATAATACTGCGGATAAAAAGTAAAACAATGAATTAAATTTTACAGCAGATATGAACATTTTAAGTGTCTAGGCGTTTGCAGGGCTTATGACCTATCATTGGCTTGTTTAGGTGGCTTGTTTTTACACTGCAGCAATTACTGTGTTGCCTACGTTTGAAGATGCATATTTCTTCAATGAGGTAGCTCTGTGTTTTTTTATATATTTATTATTTGTTCATAGATTATCAAACAGAAAAGAATCCGGGTAACTCAAAACAATCGGTATCATAAAGGACTTAAGATGTTTAAAGAGTTGCAGTTCAGGATGCTGGGTCTATCGCATCGTTTCGTGGGATGGCGATAATTTTTTTTAGAAACAATAATTCATTCATGTAGATAGGGTGTCATCGGAAAGCGTCTGGATTTTATAACAATGTTATGTTTTTAAAATTATTTTTTGTTAATATATTGTTTTTTTAGTTAAGGTATAACTTGGAGTTCAAATGTTATGTAAACAACTTTCTCAATAAATACATAACATTACAAACTAAACTATTAAAAAAAAAAGTATTGTTTTATAGCGCTATTATTTTTAATATGCTACATTTTCTTTTATGTTTTGTTATTTTGAATTTACTCCACATGTGACGTAACAAGTTCTCGTCAAAGATTTCGGCTGATTGGTCAGTTAGTTTTCCAGAAACCGAAAATCTATCACAACACTTTGTCAATGGTTTATCCGAGTGAACTTGAGACGTAAATCAAAGTAGTAATTTTTTTTTGGTACGTTTTCGTGAAACTTCGTGGTACAATAAAACGCTTTAATTTTTACCGCGTGTAAAAAAACGTAATTATATCCAATTTTTCGTAGCACTATTTTTTTTTCATTCTTCCATCTTTTGATTTTTGTGAAGTCAAAGAGCTGACACCTTTATTGATCTGGGTGAGATTCACATTAATGAATAATTTCATCAACATACAATGCACCGCAGAACATATTATTGATCTTTTTTACTTCCATCAGTTAGTTTGATTATCATTAATATGAATATATATTTACTTGTTTTTAAATGAACGGTATTTTTTTAATCACAATGTCATCATGATAATTTTTATATCCGCACCTAGAAGTGCATAGACCACTGCATTGGTACGCTAAATGCAGAGTATTTCGATCCTCTATTACATGAAAGCAAGGTGACCAGTCTTACGCTTCTGGTCAAGTCCAGGGACAGCGAAATACGGCACTGAAATATCACCTTAATAACTAATAATTTATGCTAACTTTACCGGGAGCTGAGAATAGTTAGGGGGCTTTTGACTCGATTTCCTCATTGAGGATTTTTGTCTGAGAGTAGTCATCCAGTCAAAAACACTCGTCCAGGTTTCTGGTATTTTTTCATCTTCCTCTATCTAACTTCTATCTATCTTCTCAAAAATATTTTCCATCTCTGTTGAAATATATATTTAAAAAAAACAAATGGCTGCACCGATAAAAATTGTGAGCCGGAATCTATTTTGACAGACATTTCACACCATATGTAATATTAATTTTAAAGCTAGTCAAGATTAAAAAAAACATTGTGTCTACTTTCCTGTGCAAAGCATTATCTTTTATAAAAAAAAGCAATTAAAATAAGTGATATCAACTTAATAATCAGTTAAGTTAATATGAAAATGGCCGACCGGAAGGAGGAATCTTTGAGCTATCCTAAACTGGTTTAATTAGTGAATGGATTGATTATTAGGCGTCAATTATACATTCAAAAGGTTTTTTGTATCTGTTTTTATATTTAATCAGTAAACATAAGTATATTCGCTTTGTGGCCCAATGATCGGCATGTTTGTCTACCAGAAAAGAGTTTTTAGTTTCGATTCACGACTTAATTTAAAAAAAAATATTTTCACCGAAATAATTTATAGTTTTCAGATAATTTCAATTCTAATGTATTTTTTGGTACAAACGTACAACCCTCATTTTATATAATTGTGGGAATGAATGAATTCGTATCAAGATTTAACTTAAAGAAAAGAGTAATTCTTGTCTCGGGTCAGTTTATATTTAAATAAAATAGAATATACACAGTGGCTGGAGAAGGGACGTCCAAAGATAAAATGTAGGTGCCTTAAATTGAGGGGTATCTAAATCACCCCCATGTATGCTCCGCGGTTTTGCGTTGTTTACGAGTAATTTTTTATTTATTGGGTTTTTAAAAACTTAGGATCAGAACGGCTTTAATTTTTTTTTAATGTGTGAAAGGTTTTTTTAGGAATTTTTTTAACGATTCATTATTTTTGAATTGTACTTTTTTAAATAAAATAATCAGCTTTATCACATTAACGAAAGCTACATAAGTTTTGACTGTAAATGCAAAATTTACGTTTAAGCGAGTCAGACTTCAATTTACTATTGTTTTTTTTTATTTTTTATTAATTTTTTGCGCCTATAAAGCTTTTACAAATATGAAACTTATATAAAACATGAGTATATAAACAACATAAAATAAAAAAATATATATAAAGCAATAGAAAATAGAACAGTGTTTAGAAAATGAAAGAAAGAAAGAAAATGAGTATATAAACAACATACATTAAAAAAAAAAACAATTTAACGAAATTAAAGATAGGATCAGTGTTAAGAAGTATAGTTGGTTTAAAAATAAAAAGATGAGTGTATAAACAACGTAAATTTAAAAAAATATAATATAAAGAAATTAAATATAGAACTGTGCTATGAAGTTTAGTTGGTTTTCAAAACAAAAAAAATATAATAACAAAAAAAATAAGCTAAAGAAATGCAGTTAAAGGTTTGAAGCAGCTAGGAACATTATGTTGTAAAATACAATATAAACAGGATATTAAGTTCTATTTGATATGGAATATATATACATTGATATTTAAAATTTACAAGACTCACGTTAAAGACATCGATGTTGCTAGCATATTGGATTTCAAGTACTTGCATCCGCATTACTGGTAAATTCGCGCTGTAATTGGTCGATGATGAACCACAGTAGAACAGAGTATTACATCGGGTAACTCGACCAGGCACTCGCACATTAATCAAATTGATGACTTCACAACAATCGAACATTGATATTATTTTTTTAAACAAAAAAGCAAGTCATTTAATTTTCGTCTGTTTTCTAATGGGTAGATGTTTAAATAATCATTTAAGTATGTGTGATTTATGAATTCAATCGGTAAACTTAATTTAAAATTGATAAAATGCAAAAAAATTATGCTGAAATCTTTCGATGTCCGTAACATCCTTAACGTTAAACTAAATATAAAAAAGCCAATTCTTAAGTTTCTTAGTTACTTTAAAACTGCGCTAGACTCAAAGCTTTAGAATCAATAGAAAAAATGTATAAAATAGAATAACTTGATAGGTTATTCTTCGCTGAAATCAACCCTCAAAGATACTAAGATGGAAAATTCCTCACCATGTGTTTACTGCTACTTGTGTCGCCATTTTATCTCTAAAAGTTATTTTTGTTAGTTTCCACACTTTCTATCATAATAATTATTGTTGGGAATTTTCCACTTCAGATTTGAAGGCTGATTTCAGAAAATAACAGCCTATTAAGTATTTTTTTTATATTATAATAAAAGCTTAGAATCTAGCAAAAAAAACATGTTGTAAAAATATTAAGATACATTAAAGTTGCTCTATCTTCAAAGCAAATGGTTATTTATTCATATTAGTTCAGGTTGTATAAACTCACTTAAAAAAGTATATGTAAATTAATAGTTTAGAAATAAGCCACATTGGAAAATGTAGATGCGAAGTTTGGGTCTGAATCATCGCGTCGTTGAGCTTTAGTACAGGCGAAATTAGGCAAAATATGACCCTTAATTTCCAGGTAGTCCTTTGGAGAGAGAAAGCCTGAGTGAAATACCTTGTATCGCTTCTTCAGGTGATCTTGGGTAGTTAGCTTCCAGGAGTCAAAAACATTAATGATAATCAACAATATTTATTTATTTACGGATCCATCAACTTTTACATTATTACAATAAAACCAGTAAAGAAAAAACCAACATAAAATAGCGTAATATAAAAAAAAAAAAAAAAACAATTGTAAATAGTATTTATTTAAAAAAAAAATATTGCATCTAAATTTAATACAAACGATTACGATTAAATAAGAACGATAAAAAAAAGAGTGTTGTGCATAGTTAGTGCAACAAACTGGCAGATGGAATAAATACTACTTTCTTGTCACGCGAAAGGGGACATTAAGATTAATTTTGGAGAATAGGTTAAAAGAGTCTACTTTATTATTTAATAATTTATTTGAAGGATTATTCGCTATTTATATCATATGCCATATTATACGCTTAGTGAGCAAAACAGGGATGTAGGAAATTGTAAAAACGAATATTATAATTATTGAACTATTAATTATTTAAAATTAATGTTAAAAAATAACAATATTTAATTTTGGTACTTTGTAAAAGAGGTCTCGGGGTATTCATACTGGTTTTCAACCCCTGGTTTTGAATTGAGGAATACTCTACTATTCTAAGGGTTTTATTTGCGTAGGCCTTAATGATTAAAATCTTTACCCCTGCACACCCGTTCCTACATAGACCCACCCAATTTTCTCCTTGCACCAATTATTGCTTGACGGCAAAAGGTAAATTTCTCCCAAGACACGTGTTTCATTAACTCTTCGGGTCCCCAATTATTCATTTATTAAGGACAAATTAATTAGCATAAAGATATTAAAACGGAGAAACTTGATAAGTAAATTTACCAATTCTTCTACGTGAATTAAATGCTAAATTTGTCTCTTTTTCATTAACGAATCAATGTTTAAACGAAATATTTTTTTCATCATCAATAAAAGCTTCAGTTATTTAACTTCACAACAATCAACAGATAAAATTTGCTACGTATGATATTGAAGTATGGAAAAATAAGAATATATAAGAATCCCAGATCGATAAATTTTAGTCGATGTTCCATTGGAATCCCTAAAACGATAAACAATTAATTATTAATCATTGTTTTGAGTATGTCCGAATTCTCGCAGACTTACTGGCTTGTCCATAGGGTGTTATTAATATTAATATTTAAATTTGTTGCAACAGAGAGGGAAAACGTTTTTGAGAAGAGAATATGGAAGTCTAGACTCAAAGCATTGTTAAATTAACTACGTGGTAAACGAAGAAGTATGAAAATTGGTAAATTGTTTTCAGGCGTTGCCTAGTAGGTAAATTGGTTCAGCTGGATGAATCTCACCCACATGGTAAAGGTTTTAGCTCTTTTACTTCACAAAAGTCAACAGATAGAAGAGCTGAGGAAATGTGAATGTTCAAACTTAGGCAGAATGGTGAAGGTTACACAGTGTGAGAAGTGGCCACTTAAACCTGTCAATTACAGGTCATAAGCCTTGTAAATGCCTAGACTTCCATATTCCCTTCTCAAAAATGTGTTCCCTCTCTATTGCAAGAAGTTGAAATCATTATTTTATTTATTTTATATTTAAACGAGGGCGGGAAAATTGCCTCAAAGCATTTTCTTCCTACCTACCAAAACCGTTTAGTTTTAGAAAATATAAAGTAAATACACTTCTTTTAGGTATATTAATACAGAATTTTGCAATTTCACACAAAACTTAAAACAAAAATAAACTGAAAATCTAAACTATACTATGAAAAGAAGAAAGGGAATGGGAAGGAAAAAAAATGAGAAATGAAAAACTCCTTAAATATTTGGATAATGACATTTCAATTTTGATTTAAATATAAGTTAAGTCTATGACATTAGTGGGTAGATAATTCAACAAACGAGCAGTTACTACTGTAAAAGAGGAAGCAAAAGATTAGAATGGTGTTTTTGGCATTAACTCTTTATACGATATTTTGCTACTCTTTATACGATATTTTGCTCTTTACGATATTTTGCTATAACAGGGCTAAATCATATGTTTATTTGCGTAAATTATGGAAAAGGAATTATTATACAGTATGTTCTCATGTTAACTTTAGAATATTCGAGATAACCCTTTTAATACCCTGTCATCGCTCTAATTTTCTTGCTCCACTTTCTCAGTAGTAGCCGCTTGGTTGTGGAATAATCTACCCACTAATGTTAGAGAGCCCCCTTCTTTATTCACATATAAGTCAATATTGAAATGTCACTATCTAAATATTTAAATTGTTCCTATATACTTCTTCTTTCCTTCCCATCCCTTTTACTCTCTTCATAGTATAGTGATAATTGTTTTAAATATATTTTTATTTTGTAAATTTTTGTTTTTAATTTGTGTATAAAATTGTAAAATTCAATATGTCCATGTATTTATAATTTTCTTTAACTGGACGGTTTGGGTAGGTAGGAAGAATTTTTCTTAAGGCAATAGGCCCGGCCTTTATATGTATATATGAATATTGCATATGTATATAAAGTGTAAAATAAATAATTGAAACAAATATTCCGTATTTTACTAGTGGTAACACGATGATACATCAACGCGCGCAAAGGGATTATTTACCACAGTATTTTAAGAGTTAAAGGGGTTTTCTCGTTACTAAAACAAAAAAATAATAAATGCTGTGATAGAGGTTAAAAAAGCTCTCTCAGATAAACAGAAGAAGTGGAATTATTCAAAATATTGGGAATAAGTGATAGAATGTGAATGATATTCTTTGCCTGATACTAAGCCAGTCAGACATCAACAATTACTGGTGAGAAACTTTTATCACGTCAGTTATATCCGACACATGCGGCCATTGTGATCGAGTTGCTTAACTGGAACTCGAAGCGCAAGACTGATCGAAATTGGTGTAATAAATGATATGCTGCATTTTTTGTGCATAATATAGGGTATATCAATGACAACGCTTGATTTTGACAACAGCTCATGACGAAGTTGATCGCTTAACAGGTGTAATCTTTGGCCGGCATAGGCAATATGGATGGAAATACCATCCTCATAGTGATAGATGATAAATACAAAACATATTTAAAGTATTTTTTCCAATAAACATACAAAATGATACGTCAATCCTTTAACCACTCTCATAAACACGTTTGTCTAATAATAATGTAAAAATAAATCAAATTGAGTAAGAATTTTGCGTACCCATTAAAGAACTAAATGATACGGACTAAAATGGAAACAAAGTCATTGGAATAATAGGCATCTTTCCGTCCTTGAAAACTACACATAGGCCGGGCCATCTTCCAGAAATTTAGCAAACAACATGTGTTTGCCACACGTTTGACACTGCAACAATGACTACTCAAAATCTACGAAAGCTACACTTCGGATATTTTTATGTTTTTTTATCCATAGTGTTGAAACGGTGCTTTATCTGTTAAGTTTTTTTTATTGTTTACTTTTAAGCATAAACACTTTAAAAATTTACTATTATGCTAAATGTCTATTTTTGTAAATTTATTGACAATTTTATGTTCCTAGAATTTCACTTGTCCATGCACTCTGTAGCTTCGATAGGTAAATGTTATTAACTATTAAATATCTAAATTTAGTAAATGGGGTCTAGAATTCCAACCGTCCATGCGCTTAGTAGCTGCAAGACTTGTTGTAATCAAACTTCAATTTTTATATAAAAAAAATTCTGTCACTAAAATTCTAAACTTCATTGTCTAATAAAAAAATAAATTAAATGTAAATAGGGGCTAGATATTTTATTATCCATGCGCTTTGTAGCTGCAAGACGTTCTGTAATCTAGCTCCTACATATCATAATTGGAGATGAGAAACTAGATTCCCAACCGTCCATGCGCTCTGTAGCTACAAGACGTGCTGAGATATTTATTTATTTTACAGCGCCCTTGAGGTGATTTTCAGAAAAATGGCGCGATTTAAATTTTCCAAATATATATAAAAAGTATGGTATTCCTATCCTTATTTTACCACTATTCCTGAGCAGAACTTAATGCAAGGTTTATAAATAAGGCCCTATGTCTTTACAGTACGCTATGCAACGTTACACGATTTAACAACGCGTGTAAATTGTTAAAAAATGTAAAACTGGAAATCGTTGGCTTCGTCAACCGGCCACCGCGATCGTGTTATTTGAAGCCAATATATTTTATTCTGTGAGGCTACGTGAAATCTCGAGTCTATGCCAACAAACCACAGACGATTGTTACTCTAAAGGCCGATATCAGATTTTTTATTGGTAAATGTCATCCGCTTTTATGCAATACGTTCATCGAAAACTGGACCTCCTATCAATCGAATGTGCTTTAGAATATAAAAAAAAGCGTGACAGTTTTAATTACCCGATTAGTTTTATTAAATTTTGACGATCAGGTTTTACTATTAAACAATCCTGTATTCACGTAGAACACGGTACATCTTTTTAATGTAAAATGAATATATTTTGAGATAATGTTAAATTTTACTTAGCAGGAGTTTTGTTTTATATCTTGCGTGTATTTAAATGAAAGGTTTTTTTTTTAACTTTATTTTTTTTTATGTACTTCCAATGTTTTTTCTTTGTATGTTCTTTGATATGTTGATATGCCATGTATTTTTCAATGATGTTTTTGTTTTGTATAATATATATGGTGATGTGAATGTTTTTTTTTTTAAATTTATTTTTTAAAAGAAAACAACAGCCATTACAAAAAAATATACATATATTTACAAATAAACCAAATTATAGGCTAATTATAGTTTTCTATACATTACTAAATACAATGTCAAAAAAAGAAGAAAAAAAGCGTATGTTGAAATAGCCACTCCGTATCATTCCACACGTAAAAAATAAATTAAATGTTACAATAATAATGAAATAATAAAAAAATTAAAACTAAGTTTTTTGTTTAATAGAACTTAAAAATCCTTTCGCCGGCGGATCCATACGAAGTAATACGGAGCTATCAGTCCTCCCTTCTTTCTTCTTTCAAACAAGAGAAAATAATTACAATATGTGTGATTTATGCGATTGACATAGAATGGAGATTAGACCACTGAGGCATATTCTAGAAGAGGGCGAACAGTTGAGCAATAAAGAGTTTTGATTGTACGGACATTAGTAAAATCAGAGGATATTCTGTTAATGAAGCCAAGTAATTTCAGTGATTCATTTACTGTATTATCTATATGCTCGTTGTATGTCAGTTTATAGTCCAAAACAACTCCTAAATCTCTGATGGACTTGACTACATCAATTTTGGAGTTTTCGATTTCGTTTGGAGGTACTCGAAGGAAATTGGTTGTTTTGTTCTATGAAATGACATTATTTTGCATTTTTTAATATTTAGTTCTAATTTATTGACTATACACAATCGGTTAAAAGAATTAATGTCTGATTGAAGAAGAAAACAGTCTTGTAAAGTTTGAATTATTTTGAGAATTTTGTTGAACAAAATCAACATGAATTTCTGTAGTATTTTTATTCCATTTACGTTTTTATTAGTCGAAACGAATAATATGCATTCACGCGCATATTTAAAATAAATGCAACACCAAATAACTCTACATTTTCACTAACTGAGCATTAAATATTGTACGAAATATTTACGCAAATACTCGGCAATAATATTTGTCAAAAGTTCTCTTCGCGCTTGGTTAGCTCATAAAATGAAAATGTTTTGTGAACAAAACCAAGTTTTTAATTTAAATGATATGATATTTATTTCCGGATGTACGTAATAAACACATAAATTCATTAAACGAACGTAGATGTGAAATAAAATTTCAGTGTTTGCATTGTGAAATTTGCATTTGTTTTGCGTTTTAACCGACCAGCATAAAAAAAGAAACATCGGAAAAAAAATTGTGGTTATTGAACTAAGCAAAAAAAAAATAATTTTTTTTTATGTATTGTATTATCAGCGCATTGATTTTCTGTAGTTTTGTAATTTTTTTTGGAAAAAATAAATATTTGCGTTTTTATGATTTACCCAAATTTTCATTTAGAGCGTCATTTTCAACGAGTTGTAAGTAACTCAACATTAGAAAACAGGAATCAAGTTGAGGTAGAGTGCGATTTGTACCACGGACCTTTGGTCTGTGAGTCCGAGACACTAGCCACAGGACCACAACCCGATTCTTATGATTTATTTATTTATTTACAAACATATGGTATGTAATTAATAAATTTAGCTTGAAAGTCATATTTACCCATTTCTTTAAATTATTTACTTTTCTTTTTTTGTTTAATAGTATATTTATGTGAATTTAATTAGTATAAATTAATATTTATCTTAAGTTTTCAAAACAAATGCTTTAATTTAAGCTCATTTGAGTAGTTTATTTCTGAAATAACTTCGCGCGTGAGGTCAGAGGTTCTTTTCCGCTTATTTTCGATCAGCTCTGCCCATCGGTCCATAGACGGTAAGCAAACCGGAAATATTCTACAACTCTCTTATCATTGGTTGGTTCATATGAACTAGTGACGTCGTCCAAACTCTTTGGTACATTCCCAAAAAACTTTGCCGTACAATTGGGAAATATCACATACTACAAATACATATAAAATTATATGAAATGGATTTGAAATAGTAAATTGTATTTTTAAAATCAATATGAATATTGTTGAGAAATGTTTTCATACATAAATTTAAAAAAGAAATTCAATAAAAATACGTTCATAGAAAAGCGCAACGTGTTTGGCCTTGGTTGTTGTGACGTCAAGATACAAATACAAATACAAATTTCAATGGCAAGGAATAAATAATTATGAATCGTGAAATGACCGTTTTTGCGGGAATCCAAAATTACAAATGAAAAATATTTCTTATGCGACTAATAATTAGCTTTTTTTTTCCTGGACAGTACTTCATAGACCTTTATTACTTTAAAAAGATTTTTAAAAAAACGTGATATTTCCTTATTCAATGCTCAAATTTTTACCGCTCGCAAGAAAACTGTTATTGTATCCAATTTTCCGTAGGGCTAAAGTTCTTTATTCATCGACAAAGAGGACACAACTATTTCATTATACATAGCTCTTGATGTGACCTGAGTAAATGTGTAGGGTCTCCGTAAATAAGTTCTCGCCCTCCAAGCCAAGGACCTTAAAGAGCCTTAATAACCCTTAAAGTACTGAGTTAAGGGCTAGTGTTCTGGTATTGCTAAAATCTCCCCCTCCATGCCTAAGTCCCTCAAGTAACAGGCTATTAGGTAGGGGGCGAACGCTTTCACATCCTCAGGTTTTACCAATGATTTACCAAGGAAGCCGCTTCTTTTGCGGTATAAAGCATCACATTCGCATTGAATGTGTAAAGTTATTTGATCATCTGTAATGCAGAAACTAAATGCATCTAGAATTTTCCGAAATGTTATTTTTAGTAAGGACTTTATTCAATCTGCAGTGGCCTGTAAGGGCTTTAGTGAGAACCCTCACTTGATTTCGGCCATGTTTCATTATGTCGAAATCAAATCATCGAGAGAAC
>JAGVSM010002322.1:0-35643 GCA_022494885.1 Micrasema longulum
GTCTGCCAAGGACGAATCAATTCCAACACCTGTATCACCACGTTGGATGATATTTTGAAACCCTCCATCATGAAATATATGATGTCGGGTCCCGATAAAACGTTGTATTTCAGTAAGACCATAATGCTCCGTGTCACACTTTAAAAAAAAGTAAAGAGTGGTTTAAAAAAAATAAGTTGAAAGTTATTAATTGGCCTCCAAAGTTACCGGACCTACATGTAATAGATAATTTCCATTATAAATGTTGGTAATAGCTAGTATCAAGCGGAGGCGATCGGAGAGCCTCAAACACGCTTGCTTACTTTACAAGGTATCAAGTACTCGACGTCCCGGACGTCTGCTGCCGACTCTTTGTCGACAGTTCGTGTCAGGAAAACGGGACATGCATCTGAATTAGGAGGATGCATGGAGAGGCTCGGGGCTCTTTGTTGACATCATATGCGGCAACTGTTTTATTTTCTTTTTAATTATGGACTTAATTTAACTTAACTTTTTTTGGTACAACCCTGGCTTCGTGTCGCAAATATTTGTTCAATCCGCGTTTTACGGAAATCGACACTTCAATCTTATTCTTGGCGTGATTTATTGACAATATTGGATTAACGAGTATACTAACATCCTAAATCAAAATGATTAATTCGACTTATTGCAGAAGTAATAGGACATTAAAACACAGACCATTACACTTATTTACTATATTTATAAGTTTGTATAAACCGCTTTAACTTTTGTGTTACACGTCGACCGACTTCTAAGTGACTTCCTCATCTTCAGAACTTAAAAAACTTACGATTTATAAAGAAATAATTGTAAAACGTCAAATCATTTTTTTAAAAATATATTTAAAATATATCAATCATTAGTCATCATTGTTTATTTTATCTAACACCCATTAGACAATCACAAGAATACAAAGTGATCATTACCAAACTCCTATCAGAACCCAATGGCACATTGGGCAATCCATTATCAAATCGAATGCAACCATTTTTGATTTTTGATTATTATTTTTAAATCAGCATATTACAACAGAGATGAAGAACATTTTAGGTAGGGTAATATATAAGTCTAGACATCTACAGGGCTAATCACCTGTCATTGGCTGGTTTAAGTGGCCACTTTACTGTGTAACATTTACCATTCTACCCATATTGGAACATTTATATTTCCTTCGATTCTTTCATCTGTTTATGTTTGTGAAGTTAAAGAGCAGGAACATTTATTTATGCGTGAGAGAATTATTTCACCTACATACTAGGCAACGCCTGAATGTATTTTTTTCCAATTTCTATACTTCTTCGTGGACCAGGTGGATTTATCAACAATATTTAGAGTTTGTCATAATTTTTGTAGACAGAGACTAGATTTAACTCACTGGGGAGCTGTTTATATTAACATATTACAACAGAAATGAAGAACATTTTAGAGAAGGTAATATAGAAGTCTAGGCATATACAGGGCATTGGCTGGTATAAGATTACAGCTCTTTAATTTCACAAACATAAACAGATGAAAAAATGGAAGGAATATAGATGTTCAAATATGGACAGAATGGTGAATTTATTTATTTTATTTTATCTTATTCAGAAAACATACAGTCATATATAATAAGTATTAAAAACAACAATTCTTTAACATAAAAAGACCAATTTAGTTTACATAAATTATTCAAAAGATATAAATATTAAATGCGACAAAAAAATAAAAAAAGAATTTTAAGTGAGAAAAGAATAATTGTTGACATTTGCATTTTCCATGGAGGTAATAAATTAAAATACCGAATGTACACTCCGAGCCATCCATGCACACACATGAACGCACATATAAAACATAAACAAACATATACATTACATGTGGCACATATACATAGCATAAACCACTCAAGATGCACATTGAGCAACTATCCCAAATAATCGACCTCATGAAGAAATTTTCTGTACAAATGCAACGTGCAGTTAAAAATTTCTTCATCAATACTGAGTCCGTTATAATTTCTACAGATACGTCTAATGAATGAATTCGAGGTATAATTGTTTTTACAAGTTGGTACATAAAAAAAAGAATTTAATCTAGTATAGCGAAGAGGACAACGGAAACCAATATTTTGTAAAAGATACGGCGAATCATCAAAATATTATTGAGAATTTTGAAAAGAAAAATAAAATCACATGTAAGGCGCCTTTTTGTAGTGATTCTATATTAAAATTGATCAAAGATGCGCCGTAATCATTATCAATGTTGCCAAAACGATATTCCAGGCTCCTTATAAATTTCCTTTGAATGTTTTCAATTTGATTAATATATTCACTATACTGAGGGGGCCATACTAATGAAGCGAATCCGAGTTGACTTCGCACATAAGTATAGTAAAGAAGTTTGAATGTATTTGGTAAATGTTACGCAGTGTGTAAAGTGGCCATTTAAACCAGCCAATGACAGATCATAAGCCCTGTAGATGCCTAGACTTCTTTATTACCTTCTCTAAAATGTTTTTCATCTCTGTTGTAATATTAACAGCTTCCCACTGAGTTGAATCTAGTCCTTGTCAACAAAAATTTGGACAAACTCAAAATATTGTTGATTATTTTAAAAGTTAAAATATTTTAAATTAATATGTTTACACTGGAGTATCCGTAATAATTTTGTCCTACTTCCCTAAATATCCCATAAATGACCAAATTTTGTAAATAGGAGCTAAGTTTCTTACATATACGCCCTGTATCTGCGTGCTGTAATCTGGTTTCTATCTATTATTTAAATCAATCATACTTGGAAACGCGGAACTAGAATATCAACCGTCCTTGCACTCTGTAGCTGCAGCTCGTGTTGGGATATTTATTGTACAGCGCCCTTGGG
Organism: Micrasema longulum; assembly: GCA_022494885.1. NCBI lineage: Eukaryota > Metazoa > Arthropoda > Insecta > Trichoptera > Brachycentridae > Micrasema > Micrasema longulum. The sequence goes on from JAGVSM010002322.1 coordinate 2,857, forward strand.
GTGATTTTTACAAAACCTCTGAATTTTGCTGGAAGGCATGAAATAAATATAACAGGCATATAAAATTTCATTGGCCGTCTCATTGATATAATAATTCACAGTAAAAAGGGGTTTTTTTGAAACGAATAAAATAACTGCTCGTTTATTTAACGATATCGATAAAATGTAGCTATTTTGACACCGGAAACTTGGCGCGAATTCCAGTCTTATGGAATAATTTGAAAACACATAACAATTCTCTGTTTCATTCCATTTTCAAATTTCTTCATTCACTCTCATAAAGGTCATAATAAGACATAATGAAAATACGACAGACGGAATTGGAAGCAGTTTAACAACATTTGACAGCACTGTCAAAATCTATGGAAAACATTTTAACACGTTCCCCCCGAACTGGTTACGATTATAAAATACGGATAATTTTCATTTAAAGAAATTTAAAAATATTACTTTGTCATATTTTTTTGGTTTTCGTAAGTAATCTAAATCTATAAAAACTTTAAGGCTGTAGTCTGGTAAAACGAACGCAAAATTAGGAAATCATACGATTTTGCCATTTTAAAACGAATGTTTGTTAAAAATCGCGCAATAAAAAAAATAAAAAATTATGTATGAGATAAAAACAATACTTTTTATAGGTATTTCTATCAAAAAATGTACTTCAAAGTTTCATATAACTAAAATATAATTACTTTTAGACCGGCAGATTACGCCATTTCAAATTTAGACTAAGCTTATTAATCTGGGATCTCAATAAAGACTAAGTATTGAACTGATTTTTTTTAAAATGATTTAAAGATAATAAATTTAAAAAGGAGATGGCCGCGGCAGAATTTTATTTTTTTGTTTTTGAAAAGAAATATAAGCATTTTAAAGCACATAAATTTTTGTAAAATTTTCCTTTATTTCTACGTAAATTATGCAATCAGTAATACCATAAAAAATTTAAAAATATTGAAATAGTTTAGTTAAAACCTTTTTTTATAGAACTGTATTTTTTTTAATTTATTTTTTTATTTATATATAATTACTTTTAGACCGGCAGATTACGCAATTTCAAAATTTAGACTAAGCTTATTAATCTGGGATCTCAATAAAGACTAGGTATTGAACTTAAATTTTTAATAATGATTTGAAGATAATAAATTTAAAAAGGAGATGGCCGCGGCAGAATCTTATTTTTTTGTTTTTGAAAAGAAATATAAGCATTTTAAATCACATAAATTTTTCCTTTATTTCTACGTAAAATTATGCAATCAGTAATACCATAAAAAAATTTAAAATATTGAAATAGTTTAGTTAAAACCTTTTTTTATAGAACTGTATTTTTTTATTTTTTTTCAATACGATAATTCTAGTTGTAATATTCAATTTTAAACAATGTCTTATTTGGGTTTTTATTACATTCAGATCGGCCCTCAGAGCGGCCGCAGACGGACGTGTTTTCTGTGCTCAAAATTTTAATGCCTTTTTCAAAACAAAATTTAGTTCGAAACATATATTTTTTTGTGTTCCTTCTAACACAATTTAAACCAGGATCAAAACCAAGTTATTTTTTGAATGAATAGTTTGTTCGAATTTGATAAATCATTCAAAAATGTAATTTCACGTCATATTCAAATAACAATTAACGGCGTCATTTTACTCGTACACAAAAACGGTCAAATTGCACATTTATCTAGGACATACCAGCACTCGGTAGGTACTATGTACAAAGTGTACACTAAACAGCCATATAATTATTACAATGTCGCGAACGCAGCCAACTTCATTGTGATGGTTTGACGTTTTGCTTAGCCGGCCTTAATATTTTCTATCAATCAGAATTACTTTATTATAGAAATCAAAGACGAGTGATACTTTAATCCATAAATTTGGAATATTTAGTGACCGATTTTATCATAACAATGCCGAAAAAACCATATGCTTTAGTCCCAAACGAAAACTAAATCAATCCCAATTTCCAAAGGAGAAATGCAATGTAAGTTGGATTTGATTAATTTATTAGTATTAAAATTTAGAATACAAAGGACAGACATTTGATTTACATAAATCATTGTATCACCATTACAAATAAATGTAACAGTTTATTATTTGCTTATTTTAGGATTCAAAAAAGCTCAAATTAACTAAGGCCTGTGGAGAATACACTGTAAGTTATTGTCTTATTTACTTAGATAAATAAAATTCCTACAACATTTTACAAAACAATACTAAATGTACAAATAAGTTTGAATTTGGTAATGTATCCCTAAATAAAACACGTTTATTGGATTTTTATTTTACTTTATTTGTTTAAAAAGACCAGAGTTTATATTGTGACGCATTCCGTCGTTTGAAAATGTCATAACAAGACGAAACGCGTCACAGTATACGCTCTTATATATTTAAAAAAATAAAGTACAATAATTAATTAAGTAATAAAGTACAAAGAATTCTACCAATTGTCTGCATTCACAATAAAAAAGTACAAATAATAATTATTATAACCCTTATTTTCTAAATATTGACTATCAATAAGTAGGGTTATATTTGCCTTTTGGGTAATATGCAAATTGAAATGTTTTAGGGTGTTCCAGCGAAATGTCTTTCAACTGATATTCTAGAAGATGACGGTTGTCAGGTTAGTATTCATATCGAAGTAGGAATATTTTAAGTATTTACATTAAAATAGCTAATGAGATCTAAATTGGATTATGATTATTAATTAATCTGTATTATTTCAGGCGCAACAGCTAGTTCCAGAACTGCTAGCACAGCCATTACACCCCTTTAAGTTGGAAGGCAGGAGAGTTGTGGACATCCAGGAATTTTTCACTAAAATCCAGGAAATATTTTCTCATTCTTCCATGTTTGATTGCAAAGGAACGAATATAGTGATTGTGGATGAAAAGTTGCATGGCTTTAATTCTATATTAAATTTAAAATGTAATATGTGTGGATTATGTTTTTCTGTAAATTGTTGCAAGGACAGATCGAATGAAATGAGTTTAAATGAATCATTTGTGTCTGGAATATCGAGTATCGGTTCTGGATATAGTGGTTTGCAAGAGTTGACTGCTGCTGTTGGAATTCCTTGCATGAGTAAATGGAAGTATTTGAAGATCAATAAGAAAGTGTGTGAATGGTGGGATACTGCGAAACTAAAAGTTATGGAGGAGGCAACGAAAGAAGAGGGACAACTGGCTACTGCAAATGGTGAAATTGATGAAAATGGTATACCAATGATAACTGTTGTGGCTGACGGGTGTTGGTCTAAGAGATCATACAAAACCAACTACTCGTCTAACTCGGGCGCAGCTTCTATAGTAGGGTTTCGTACGGGGAAAGTTCTATATATGGGTGTTTATAATAAATACTGTGTGATTTGTGCCAGAGCAACTAATAAGAATATTGAGGCACCAAAACATGAATGTTTTAAAAATTACTCAGGATCTTCAAGTGGTATGGAATCGGCGATCATTCTGAAAGAAATTTGATAGAAAGAAGAACGGTTTTACAATCAGATAGCGGGGAATGGTTAGAAAAGTGTAGAAATTTACTCACTGCGTCATGGTTTGGTAAAGTTTGTAAAAGAAGAATAGGAATTAGTTGTTCAGGGTTAGTTAAAAGTTTGCCATATAGTAAATCGCTAAGTAATATTTTTTCTATTAAATATGGTCAGGATTATGAACTGACCGCATTAAACCAATTAAGCCTTCAAGAAAATATCAAATTTCAGAAGTGTGGGCTGTTTATTGATAGTGGATATTGTTTTCTAGGCGCCACACCAGATAACATTAGTACGGTTCATGGCGGTATCATTATAGAAATAAAATGTCTATCGTCTGTTTCTAATATGACTATGACTGTTGAAACCGCCATCGACAGTGGTAAAATTAAGTTTTGGAAAAGAAATAGAAACCATACCGAGTATTATGTAAATCAGAATCACGATTGGTATTACCAAGTTCAAGGACAGTTGCATATTACTAAAAAAAATATATGTCTTTTTGGAGTGTGGACCGGAGCCCAACATAAAATTAAAATCTTTTTATTTAAACTGTTTGCTTCCAGAGCTTGTTGACCCCGAGTTACACGATCCATGCCTATCAGAGATCCACCAAATGTTCTCGAGGCTATCGAAAACAAAAAAGTTGCCCCCAATAAAGTCATAAATTGTTAAAAAAAGCTGTTTAACGAAAACATCCCATCAACCAGTAAAAGTTAAATTATACTCACCAGTTTCAGAAAAATATTTACCTAAATCAGCTTAGAAATTCCGCCCTTTTTCAACTATGATGGGTTTTTTTTTTTTAAATTTTTGTAGATGTTGCTTTTATTATTTTTTTAATTTCTGTTTCCAGAAACACAACTTTGATTGAACCTATCCCCCCTAAATCAAGACCATTGTAACATGAAATATATTCTTAGTTCTTTTTCACAATGTATTTTTCATAAAATAACTAGCGATCTATTGTTATCAAAAATATTAGGATTCTTTACTGGTTCTTCCCAATAATATATATTTTTGAACCATTTGCACTTTAGTATTTCTTCAATAAAAATGAAATTTTCCTCCACAATTTGTTTATTTTTACTTACAAGCGGTCCCACGATCAATTCCTGGCAGGGTTAAGTGAAATATTTTTTTTATGTGTTTTACGTTGCAATATTTAATTCTCCTTGGACTGGCACGGGACTGCAGGATTGATCATCTTACCTTCATGTTATATATTATTAAATACGCTGTATTTTGTTTTCAAATGCAATGCCTTATGCACCAATAGGTGATAGGGATGATGATCTATCCAAAATTCTATTTACTTCGAAAAGGTTTAAAACACTTGTATATATTTTAAAAATATTTTACATCACTCTCACATAGGTGTAAAAATAGAAATAAAACCATTATGTAAGTAATTTAGCATATTTATATTTTCTCAATGCATATTAAAATAATCGCTTACAGTATTTTGTCAATACAAGGTTTCCACTCTATGCACAAAACTCTTAAAATGCTTGAATTACCGTTTTAGTTTTTTTCATGTAAGATTATGTAGACATCCTTTTAGTATTTTCTGAGTGGAATACATGCTTTACTATATAGAACTTGATACACAACTCTTAGATAGGTGATTAAATGTGCTTTTATAGGTTTTTAGTGTAAAAGTTGGTAGGCACCCTTTTGACTTTATTCTTTTGCATTATTCTTTTGTCTGGTGCACCTGGAATGAAATGTATTTATAAATTTTACGTAGATTAAATGCAATGCTTACCTTAATTGATAGTTATCATGGTTTTGAACTTAAATAGTAACTAAGAAAATAAAATCAATTAAAATAATATACACAATACATTCTTAACCTATAAAAATATTTTTAGGTATTTGGCCGAGTCTTTTATCATTATATGTTGTTAAATTTTTAGAATTTATCTACCATATTTTTCCAATTTTATTACGAAATACATGATTAAGTGCAAATTCAAAAAAACTTATCAGTTTAAAGGAAAAATATTATAAAATGTCATACTGTCAAAAAATGTTTTTACTTACGTAATTTGATGAGATCAAATAATTTTTCTCTTGAAAACAATATTCTGAAGTGCATTATTTTTTTGGCATTCACTTTAGTGACATGGTGCATTTTCATTAAAACATAACAGTGTTATCTGTCAACTTCGAAAATACAAATATCCATAATTACCCAGAAGCCAGAAATCAACATATGTCACAGATTATCCGATAGTTGTACAATTCTACATTATCTCTGCAGTACGCTAGTCAGGAGTGCTATTTATAGATTTTACCTATTAAATAATCACGCAAAAACTCTATCTATCTCTGTCTTTCTCATTTTGTCAAACAAAGTATGAAGAGTACGTAAAAATTGACGAACATACAATGTAACAGGATATTTTTTTCGATTGCTTTGTCTTGAAGCGGTATATTTTACGCATTCGGCGGCAAACCGTACGATTCAACTTACCGACTACAGCCTTAAGATGTTAGAAATACAACATATGATATCTTTGTTATTTTCTAAATAAATTACAGGTAAATAAAAAATTTAAAATTTGAGAAAAATTACGTATTTTTCTGAAATAATATCTATTCACTACGCACAAAAACCTTTAACAACATTTAAGCAAAATGTTTAGATTAATCACAATTATTAATATATAAAACCTTTTAAAAAATGGAGCAATATACAGATTTAAGTAAATTAGAAATAAAAATGAACATTGGCAAAATAGTTAATGTTACTAAATATTAACTGTGTTCAGGACAAAGGCTTAACCACAATTGTAGGGGTCTTTTCTTCTTTGAAATTGACTATTTCCAAAACATCTTAAATCTCGTTTTCAATCGTTTTATACCGATTAAGGGACTCAATAAATATTTATATATTTAATTTTCGAGAAAACGCAATAGTTTTGGGTGCATTTGTAATTTTAAACTATTTTTCAAAACGAACTATTTTCGTCGTGTCCATATCGAAAATAGTTCAATTTGAAAAAAAAAAAATTTTTACAAAACTAACTTTAAAAATTTAGTGTAGTTGGTGGACCGGTCTTATTTTTTTTAGAAATGAAAATACTCGTCATACATTCTTAACTGTATCGACTCATTATTACTTCAAAGAGTATAGTAAAAACATTGATTACTGAAAAAGTTCTAATTTAGAAATGGTCAGTTTGGGAATAAAACCCTATAATGACGGATAATGCAGTTTCATTATTATAAAAGTGTTTTTAGCAATTACGTAGATCTTATATATTTCTAGCTATATAGTTTAAAACGCAAACACCTACTAACGCAATCCATTTGCCAGAATGTATATATGTTTATATGTAAGACCTACGTTAATATGTAAAACATTAAACAAAAATGTTGCTTTTATTGAAGTACTGACTGTTTAAAAAAATATAATAATTTGTACTACTCGTAAAAATTTTCAGTGAGGAAGGGTGAGGAAGGGTTAACTAACGCTTTAACCAGAGAAATGACAAAAGATGTCAAAACGACTGAGGCGCGAATTTCAAACAAAAGACATCGTTTTCTTTCTAAATTTAAACAGCAGTGTTCATCTGGGTGGTTTTAAATCCACCTCCCTCCACGCTTAAGGGTGGTGGGGGGATGATTCGGGAGCGGGTAAGTGTTCCTAATACTTTTAGTGCGACGATAAAATTGACAAAAGGTTGTTAAGAAAATGGGTGAATGATATTCTTCGCCTTTCTCAAATGATCAATCTTAAAGCTTATCGTAGAATAAATTACACCATTCAAATGGTAAAAATATGGGTTAAAAATTAACAGTATTTTGAGTACATCCATATTTTTATAAACAGTATTTTATCAAAGTTGATAATTTATGAAGATTTATAGAGAATATCATTTTTGATAATATGAAAAGCAAATCTCGTCATTCCTAAGGAAAATGATCTCCCATTGGCTGGTTTGAGTAAACACCTTATATTTATTTCAACTGAGAGGGAAAACATTTTTGAGAAGAAAGTATGGAAGTTTTGGCATTTACAGGGCATATAAGCAAAGGCACACCAACAAAGGTTTCAAGTCATTTACGTCACAAAAATCGACAGATGGAAGGCAGGAAATATGATTATAAAAACTCAACACTTTATGTTAATGAACAATTTCAAATATAATCCTTAAAATGTATTCATAATTTGGCCACTGATGTTATTAAAGACAAAGAACTCACTCTTATTTGGCATATTACTATAGTATAGAGTGAGTTTCTAGAAACCATATCTCAAATATGTTTTTTTTTTTTAATATATATTTTTATTCATTTCAATGATACTATTATAAATAATAGTTCACTAGCGAGCAATACGCTTCATCTAGGAATTTGATGTGATAGAACACACCAACTTCTGCAACGGGTAGATTCCATAAAATACCTTGGTGTTATCATTGATAGGAATTTGCGGTGGGAGGCTCAGGTCCAGTCACTGAACTCTAGGTTTATTTTTTTTTTTTATTTTTTTTTTTTTTTTTTTAAATATTTTTTTTTATTTATTTATTTATTTATTTATTTATTTACTTATTTATTCATTTAATTATTTAATTATTTAATTATTTATTTATTTATTTATTTATTTATTTATTTATTTATTTATTTATTTATTTATTTATTTATTTATTACTTTATTAATTTATTTATTTATTTATTTATTTATTTATTTATTTATTTATTTATTTATTTATTTATTTATTTATTTATTTATTTATTTATTTATTTATTTATTTATTTATTTATTTATTTGTGTATTTATTTAATAACGGACACTGTCCATGTATACAATTTATAAGGTTTAAATATTACAATAAAAGAATAGTTTAAAACATTTAAAAAAAAGAAAGAAGCATTGACAAACATAAGGGACATCGAGACAAGATCTGGACTATTTATTTAGTGCTCGTTTAAATCGTTGTAAACTTAAACCAAAAAAGTCCAGATCCTGTCTTGAGTTAACAATACGACAAAGGCGGGTCATTGGAGAATTTAGGCCATAGTTTGTTCTATGCTGATCGATGAACAGTACTTCATTGTTTCTCAATCTACGAGTCGGAATATTGAATTTTACTTGTCCCAGTAATGATGGAACATCGATTATACCATTTAGTATGCCGAACATATAGAGTCAATATTAGTTCTACGTTTTTGTAGACTAGAAATATTTAACATTGACTCTATTTTAGCATAAGAAAAATTATCTAGGTTGAGAAAGCTGTGTCATCTATTCTGCTCTCTTAGACGCATTCTGGATATTGACACTCTCAGAGTGTGTACTTTTCTCTGTTTCAATCCACGGCAACCTATGGAATAGCTGGCTGGGGGGGTTGTGCGGCATCCATTTTCAAGCTGCTCATAATTTCACAGAAATCACCATTGAAAATAATTTTTCGACGCCCTCCAACATACTCGTCAGCTGTTCCAATACACGAAGGTGCTGAATATAAGACAACTGTACCTAAAAGAAACACTTACACATTTCTGGTCAAACAATAAGAGGAGGTCTCAGCAAAATGTCCGTATGAGGTTTTCCCAGAGTATGAATTATGTCATACCCAAAACGCGTACGACTTTTCCTCAGAGACATCTCTGATTTATCGCACTGAGAGTGTTTAATATTGTGGAAGAACGTAACAAGCTCTCAAGGACAAAAAACATTTTCAAGAAAGAGTTAAGGACTGGATTTTCCTTAGTGGGAGGGATTTGAGTAGGAAACTTATTGATGATTTTCCGAATGCTTGAGTTTACTGTTAACCATATTGATGTACCATATATATGTTTTTTGAAATATTTTTTATAATTATTTTTTATGTTTCTAATCCTTTATTTGTGGTGATATACTCGTGTGTCTGTGTCATATAATTGCTCGTCCCATCTCAACACAGGATTTTTAGTCCCATGGAGTTGGAACTTATTGTCTCAAATAATGTACAATAAACTTTTTTATGTAAATAAATAAATAATAATAAATAATACAATTTTGTTTTTTTTTTTAAACTACTATAATTTATTATTATTTTGTTGATTTTAATGTTACTATTATTTTATGTATTTGATTTTGTAAATTTTTCTAATTTATATCTGATTATCTTTTTTACATTGTATTCTTTGGAATTCTATTATTTATTACTTATACCTTGTTTTTCTTGATTGTTATTCTATTGCATCATATGTCATTACAAATTAATCTAATTAATTTGAATATGTATTTTTTATCATCAATTGTTATGACTTGACACGGGCACAGCTTAAAAAGCCTTAATGAGTTCATGAATATTTAAACGAGCATAATTTTGAATGAATAAATAAATAAATAGACTAAAACTTGAACAAAATGTAGTTAACTCAAACACAATACGAGAATATCAGAACAATTTCTTAAAATCATTTTAATAAATCCTTTGCATGTTATGATTAAGAACATTGTTTTTCCTCAATTACATATTGAAAAAGTTAAAATTAAATTAATTTGTATATATGATAACCTTTTAAAGTGCCCTTGAGGTATTATATTACAAAAATGGCGTTTTATAAGTTATCCATAAAAAAAAAGAATATAACCTTCTAAAACGAGACAAGGACAATCGAGACTAATATTTATTTATTGTATTTATTTAATACTATATTTACATGTACAATTTATTTACATATAAGGGCGGGCATATTGCTTGAGGCGATTTATTAGCGTTAAGTTTGAGAAAATTACAAGTACATGGACATATTGAATCTTTGGATTTTACACAAAGATTGACAAAATAAAAAAAATAACACTATACTATGAAGAGAGGAGGGGGGATGGGAAGGAAAGAAGAAGGATAAAGGAACAACTTAAATATTAAGATAGTGACCACGGACTGAAATTATATAATTAACTACCAGACAAAACTAAACAAAAGACTCAGACAAATTAATCAAAACGTGTTAAAAATATAATCATTTACAGTAGAAGTTGAATTTAAAAAAGCAAAAATATTTTGTGAAATGTATGTCGTAAGGGTTTATAAATAAAATTTCAAATATTTTTATATTTTTTAATGGATGTTCATACATAGGCAAAACTATGCACAGTATGTAAAGTGGCACTAAAACCCGTCATTGACAGATAATAAGTACTGTACATGCTTAGATATCCATATTCAATTCTCAAAAACGTGTTTCCTCTCTGGTGCAATAAATTTAGAATCGATTAAAAATTAAACTTAGATATACGGAATCGGACATTTCGTGAATGTGCAAGAATCCCACAGCACGTACATAAGTCAAGTAATGAAATACCAGTGTAATATTATAAGCCCCGTTCGCATACTACGTACAGCTGAGTTAGTAGAGGTATTTCTCAGCGTCCATCGCGGACATGAAATATCGGAAAATTCTATATTCGCACAGCGTCCAATGCCCGATGAGTCGGTTCTCAATTAGAGATGCGCACAGCGGTTGGCGGGATAATCGATTTGCAAAAATACAATTTTTAAGCTGTGAGCAACTCGATAAACTTGAACGACTTCAGAATACATGCATAAGGTATATTTTTGGTCTTAGGAAATATGACCACATTTCTGATTATCGAAGGCAGCTAAAATGGCTCAAAATTAGACAGCGGAGAGCAGTAGCGAACGGCGATTTTATTTACAGGTAAGCTATAAAAAAAATTCATTTTTTTGTACCTACATAGTAGGTACATAATGTAATGTAAGTTGTAAATACTATAAATTGCAATTTTTTCTGTGCTTCTGTTCGATAGAACAACTTTCATCTATAAAATCAACTCAAACGACGTAACATCATAATATATTATATTGTGTTGCTATATTATCCGAGTAACTTATATAAAAGTTTACAAAACACAGCACAACGAATTCAGTCAGTATTAGGTATTATCATTACGATTGAAAGGTCAACTGGCGGATTTGTTCTAGAAATGAATAATGCCAAAAACGGACGCGTTGAGCGCCACATGTGTTGCGAGTCATATGTCAAAAGTATCATCTCAAAGAAAAATAGTCCTCAAGGAATTACTTTTGAAATACTATTTTCCAAATCGAGAATCTTCAAAGTATTTGTGTAATCTGCTGTAATTTTGTGGAAAGTTTACTCTAGGAGAAAAATCCTGCCACTGGGTTAAACATGTTCAAAATTTAGTACACTTATTTGTATGAAAAAATAAGCTGGAGTAATCTGGAGAAAAATACAAATGATGGCAATAATTTATGAGAAATAGTAATTATTTGTTTGTTTTTCTGTAAATAAAGTTACCGTAAAGCTTTATTTTAATGGTAAGCTGCGCATAATCGCTTATATACACGGTTCGCCCCTGACGGAGAGACCATCACTTCCTCTCACTTCTGTTAACTGTTCTTTATATTCCCAATATACCTCCGTGAAAAATTTTAACGCTTATCAGTATACAGTTTACTCATTCGTTCTAATTCTCAAAACACCTTCTTAATACCCATCCACAATTTATCTTTCTTCTCTAACTCATACAATGTCTATGCGACTTGACTGTGGAATCATTTATTTATTTATTTATTTAACTTTTTGTACCTAATGTTATTTGTACATTGGCGGGCTTATTGCCAAATGGCAATTTCTTCCAACCAACCAATAAAATAAAAGTTTTATTTTTATAATTCAAGTTATAGAACATATTCAATAGAAAGAAAAAAAATATTAAAAAGTTAAAAATATATAAAAATAGAAATAAACGTATTTGTTTATAAATTACCTTAAATCAAAACTATTACTCAATGGGAAAAAGGAAAAAAGAGGAAAGAGGAAAAAGGAAAGGAGGAGAGATTAAGGAAGAGAAAGGAAATGTCAATCATCTCCCATCAAATATCAAATAAGTTACTACAGTATCTCTGTTTAAATCACGTAAGAAGCAACTCCTTTCTCTTCCTTAATATCACCTCATTTCCTCTTTATTCCCTTTTTCCACTGAGTAATAGCATTGATTTACAATAATTTACATACAAATACAGTTATTTCTATTTTTGTATATCTTAAGCTTTTTTTATATCATTACGTTTTGACCAGCAGATGACGCAATTTGAAATTCAGTCTTAACTTAAGAACGTTGGTACCCGTATAAAGTATTTAAGTATTTTTTTATCTAATTATTGAAATATTGTGAATTAAACAGTACGTTATTAAAGAAACGACCTAAGTTCTGGTTTTTAAAAATCAACAAAAGCATTTAATTCTTTTATTTTTTTGGTATTTTATTAAATTGAAGGTATAATTATAGCTTAAATAATCGTTTAACTCATTAACAACCCTAGATTGAAATATATTTCATTATTAAAAATAACAAAAGTAGCTTATTTATTTGGCAATAATTTAAAAAGCATCTAGGCTCTAGGGGTCAATAATTAAAACAGCCGTACTGTAAAATTACGCCATGCCAACTTATGCCCATTTTCCGTGTCACCACAGATATTAAGCCAACATTCCATACATTTTAATAAGTAACCCTTATATGCACTGATTAGGTTATGAAAATATTTTGTGATGGGGGAGAAATAGTTGAAAAAAGAGAGGAAGGGGATTAAGGGAGGAGCGTGAATATAAATAGTACAGGGTAACCATTACAATGGAGCTTCGTATAACGGGCTATATAAAAAGGTTGTTTGATTATTGATCAGAGTGAATTTTTTCATATTGCGAAATATTTAAAGTGCTTTAATACTTTAAATAGTAATAATATTAAAAAAAAAAAAAACCATTGTTGGGGCATCTCTGTGGTCTCCATCCTGTTAATATGCTATATTCCTTTTTTGTCTTAAAGAGAAACTGGAATTAAGTGAGAGTACTGACCATGCGTTCCAATTGATCACATATAGACTATCTGTAGTAAGAAATACAATGAAAGATTCTAAAACATATTTTTTTTTTATTTTAGGTGGTTTGAAAATAAATATTAAATTACCGCTGTAATTATTGGACATAAAATATACGTCTGCATAAGGACAACGTTCTTCAGTACAATAACTTCGTTCATACCTCGGAGGCATGAAGAACAAAGGAACACGATCTATAAAAAGACCACCAGGCGTGGTAATGTCGGTTAGCCGAAACAAGTCAGCCCAAAGCAAGTCGTCGCCGCTGCGCTCGTGCTTCAGTACTATATATTTATTCGCCATGTAATAAATACACATTAATCCCCAACTTCGTGTCTTCTGTCAATCTCCAATTGGGGTAGGAGCTCCACAACCCTCTACAACCAAAATTCTGCATACCTACGTACACGTTCGCATCAATGTTAAAAATGCACCATTTAAAAAAAATGCATATTATTCAAATAAGTAATTTAATAATACAGTAAAAATATTGATGTCATGTAAATTAAATTTGTAATTTAGTTCTAATTGTTTCATTTATTTTTTTCGTTTTATTTTATTTACGTTTACTGCAAAAATGCCAATTAAAAAAAATATGGTATAACCATATTTGGTTTAATTAATGCATACAATACTTTTTACCCAAGATTTAGAAACAAAAATGATAAACTTAAGGAAAAAACTATACTGTTTTCAAACAATTTCTATAAAAAGCGGAGATTTCTGTTGTACTTTTTCTTTATTTTACAAAATATGTAGATACCGTATTACAACAGATATTTCTTTATTTTGTTTTATTCAGAAAACATACAGTCATACTAAATAAGTATTAAAAACAATTATTTTCAAACATAAAAAGACCAATTAAGTTTTCATTAATTATGTAAATAATTTTAACATTAAATGAAACAAAAAAAAATTAAAAACCCAAGCGATAAAATAATGATTTTCCAATTAACATTCGAGTTTTTCATGGAGGTTATTATTGTAAACAAATGAAAATACCGAATGCACACTCCGAGACATCCATGCACATATTTATGCATATACACATATACACACATGCATACGCACATCTGCATATAAAACATACACAAATACGTACATTTTAAGTCCACAGAAGAGCAACTAAAATGGTAGCTTCTCTATGAAATAAATCATATGAAGACCGCTTAAGCTCGGGTTAAGTTCACTAAAAGAGCGGAGGCGGCGTAATGACTTGATTAAACGTTCAAAATCTTAACTGAGCAATATAATGTACCCAAGTTGAAATCAATGTTCTCCATGAATGAAAACCAGAGGTCATTCATTAAAACTAAACACTACCTTCTTCTCATCCAACCCCAGGAAGAACTTCCTTACAATCCGAGTTGTAAAGAAAGGAATGGCCTTCCTGAGAAAGTGATTGGTGTTAGTTCGGTTAATGTAATCAAATACCGCCTAGATGCACACATCAATTTATAATGTTTAATAACCATGTACACTTGATATACACGCATCACCTTTTTTATCTTTTTTTTTCTTTTATTTCTTTATTTTTAAATATATATTATAAAGTAATGCCTAGTAAGAGAAGACCCGTGCTAAGGAGGACTAACATATATGTTTATTTATATATTTCCATATACATACACACACCCTTATAAACATTCATATACATACACACATACATACACGTACAGATACACATACACATGCATATATACATACACATATGTAAACATACACATATACGTACCCACATAAATATTCATACAAATATACAAACAAATATACATAAACACCCTTACATACACATACATACATATAAAAATATATGATGTAATAACTTATATGTGCATATAAGTTTTAATTATAAAAATACTTGGTACACTACCACTTATTTATTTTACCAATTAGCGTTCTCCCCTTCTAAAGGGCATCTTCAGACTGGTGAATATTATACAGGATAATTTATATAAAACTAAATATTATCTTAAGTGTGATATTGAATTTATCAATATAAAATTTAAATAAAATATGATATACATATTTATAAATTTTACCCTTTTTGTCGTTGTATTGCTTATATACCTAAACTATCTCATATACCTAAACTATTCGAGGCAATATTAACGCATAAAATTACTCCTGGTTTCAAAAATATCTTGGTTGATGAGCAACATGGTTTTCGGTCCGGTGAACAACCACGGCCAATATCTTGTCTTTAACCGACATTATTTTAAGGGGTCTGGAGAAAAATAAACAAGTCGATGTGATTTATACCGATTTGTCTAAAGCTTTTGACATGGTCGATCACCAAATACTGTCGACCAAACTGTCTTCGTTTGGAATTCGTAATCCATTGTTATCTTTTTTAAAGTCATATCTCAGTGAAAGGAAACAGTTTTAAGGGTAAACAATTCCATCTCAAACAGCATTAATGTATCTTTGCGGTGTACCACAGGGTGCTCACCTTGCTCTTTTGCTATTCAATCTGTTCATCAATTACATAAAAAATGCTTTTCTTACTTCATCGATTTGGCTCTTTGCTGATGACACTAACATTCTCAAACAGATTGACAGCCCTTCCAATTGTTCACTATTACAATCTGACTTATTGTCTTTTAGCATCTGCTGCTCATCCAATAATCTACATCTCAACTTAAGTAAGTGCCAGGTTATGAGATTTTTTCTTCTGCAGAATTCAATCATATTCGACTACTCACTGAACGATGAAATATTATCATCTGTGTCTAGTATACGAGATTTGGATATTATACTTGACACTAAACTTTCTTTTACAACTCATATTGAACATGTCATCAATAAAACCTTAAAACTTCTTGGATTTACAAACAGAAGCACATCTGACTTCAAAAATATCAATACTTTTAAAACTCTCTTCTGTTCCCTAGTTCGCCCGCACCTAGAATATTCCTCTGTTATCTTGTCTCCATATTATGATGTTCACATCAAGAATATTGAATCAGTTCAACATCGGTTTTTTAAGAAAGATAGGCCGGAGGTTGGGCTTATCCAGAGACCTATATACGTATAATGAGTTAGAAACTACCTTGAATATATCTTTTCTTCAAGACCGTCGAAATAAATCCGACCTTATAGTCCTATTTAAAATTCTCAACTCACTCTTTGATGCGCCTGAACTACTGAGCTCAATAAAATTAAATATCCCAACTAGAAACCTCAGACAAAACTCACTCTTTCATACCGATAACCATAGAACTAACTATGGTTTTCATTCCCCTATGCCCAGAATTCTTAGGTCTGCCAACAAACATACCAGTCTTGATTTTTTGATAACAAATTGTCTTTTTTCAAACGATCACCGAATCAAATTAAATTATAAACACCTCTCTACCGCTTCCACTCCCACAAAGTCTACTATATATTATTGAGTCTTTCTAATTTTGTTATAATAATTTTCTATGTATAAATGTGTCTTTAAAAATGCCCATTGGGCGTATATACATAAATAAATAAATTAATAGCTGCTGGTGTATTATTATTATTATTAATAAATGTATAATAATAATAATCCAAATAATATAAATAATAACATGCAATACTCAAATAACAATGGGCAACTATCCCAAATAATCAACTCCATGAAGAAATTTTCAAGACGGAGATCATTTTAGAGAAGAAAATATGTCTCAGCATTTACAGGGCCAGACAATTCGATTTGAATAGGTATTTGGTATTTGCATCACTATTCCCACGGCTTTGTGTGGGTATTATATTCATAATGGCGGCGACAGATCGAAACTGGGGCAATAATCCCCGCCGATTCCTTATTAAATATCAGACACGGAGCTTCCTGAGATGATTTATATGAAAATGCAATCGAAAAAAGCGGATAAGACGGACGGTGGGGATGGACTGCCGTGCTTTATAAATAGTATTGCAATAAACGATATATTTTTAAAAATGTTTTGAGTATGTCCAAAGGGCTTATGACCTGTCATCGGCTGGTTTAAAATTGGACATCATTATTTTTTTATTATTAGTGGTGGAGTTCAGTGCTATGCAAGCTCCTGACGTCATTGCGACCTGTGAAGATCTATTGTGACGGGTTGCCGTGAATAGTTCTAGCCCTCGACGCCCAAGAGCTTGGCTACTGTGTGGAAGGAGAAAGTTTACATTTTGTTGTATCTCCCCCTCCAAGCTCAGATCCGTAAAGTATCGGGCTATTAGGTAGAAGGCGAGCTATTTAACATCCTCAGATTTGACCAGTGGTCCCACGAGAATGAGGCGCCTTTTACGATGCAAAGCATCACATTCACATAAAATATGGATACAATGAAAGCATCCACCCCTTTCCCGAAACTGTTCATAAAGACTTGAGTCTTTCTTCAGTTTCGCATATCAATATCAATTTTTTCTTTTTTTTTTTAAACTAATTAAACGAAAATTTAATATTTCTTTACAATCAAACCGCGAAAATAACAAAACAAATAAACTTTAAAAACTTTCATTGTACCCCTCACTGCAGCATTGTCAGTTTGTGATCAATCAAATACACATGGTCAGCACAATCACCTTTTTCTAATTTCCCAGTATTACAGTGGAGGAATACAGTGTTAGTTCCAAATTGAGACCGCGGCCGCACGCTCCAGATCCCGCATCGGAAAAGAAGAAGAACGTAGTAATACAAACAAATCAATCAAATGATACGAAACCCAAATACATATAAGAAACATTAGAATAATTTGCCCCATACAACATGCACTCAATCAACAGAAGAAAAACAATACGTATCTATAACAAATCATAGTGGAACATCAAATTTTCAAGACACTACCGGCAAGATCCTAACATGATCCCTATCGAACTCAGGCGAAATTACTAATAAAATATGGATAGGTGTTTCCTCATCTGCATTACAGAACCTACATCTAGATGATTCGGAAAGGTTCATTCTAGCAAGGTGTTTGTTCAATCTGCAGTGCCCTGGGCGGGCTTTTGTAATAACCTTCACTTGATTTCGGCTAAGCTTTATTAGGTCAAAAGCAAAACTTTGCGAGTACCCTTTTAATCAGTTCCTTCGCGTGGTGCTGACCAGTTGCTTTTTGCCAGAGCATTACACTCTGCTTCCTTACTCATGACCTAAGCTCATTATGAAGAGCAAATTAATGGAACCCACAGTAGGGTTCGGAGCCTATTGAGGAAATTTATTTTAAGTTTGGACATACTCAAAACATTGTTAAATTAACAAACTGGTAAAAGGAAAAGGATAAAAATTGGAAAACTGTTTACAGGCGTTGCCAAGTAGGTGTTACGGTTCAACCGGATGAATCTCACCCGCGACAATAAAAGTTTCAGCTCTTTTACTTCACAAAAGTAAACAGATGGAAGAGTTGAGGAAATGTGAATGTTTAAACACAGACATAATGGTAAATGTTACAAAGTGTGCAATTGACCACTAAAACCAGACAGTGATAAGTCATAAGCCCTGTAAATGCCTAGACTTCCATACTCCCTTCTCAAAAATGTTTTCCCTCTGTTGCAACAAATTTAGATGTATCTCAAGTTTTCAGGGTGGACCTTATTTATTATATTTTACTAGGTTTCTCGGGAACATTACTTAAATTATACATATCTTTTATTTTTTGTAACAGAGAAGAAAAACATTTTCGCGAAAGGAGTATCGAAGTCTAGGCATTTACAGGCTTATGACCGTGATTTAAGTGGCCAATTAAAAAGTGTTTTCAAGCGTTGCCTAGTAGGTGATATAATTCAGCCAGATAATTATCACCCACATCAAAAAAGGTTTCAGCACTTTTATTTCAAAAAAGTCAACAGAAGGAAGAACTGAAGGAATAAAATTCTTTAAACAAAGACAGAATG
The DNA here is from genome assembly GCA_022494885.1 of Micrasema longulum. Classification (NCBI taxonomy): domain Eukaryota; kingdom Metazoa; phylum Arthropoda; class Insecta; order Trichoptera; family Brachycentridae; genus Micrasema; species Micrasema longulum. The sequence continues at coordinate 22,069 of JAGVSM010002322.1, forward strand.
GTGAAATTCAGCCCGTATACAAACATTTAGACATATTCACATCAACTTTTATTGAGTACGAATAAATAACACTTATTTTTCAATAGTTGGTTCGAATAAATTGACATTAGGCAATAACCTTGCCAATGTACAATAAAAAAAAAATTCTATGCCTTTTTCTGGAATAAAAAGTTTTTTTATTTTTTTATATTTACAAAGGTACTGACTATTAGAATGTAAAATGTAAATTATTTCCTGCAACAATAAAGTTTCAACTTTTTTAAAAATATTTTATTTAAATCTTAAAGTAGGGCACACATATCATACATATTGTTATGTGTGTTTTAATAATAACATTGCAAATATATTTAATTTATAAATTGTTTATCACATATGTCTTGTCTTTACCCACCGAAAAAAAAACAAATGCTTAGCCATAGAAGTGAGCGTTTTGCGGTGCGCGTCACCTCGCCGCACTGACTTTGATTTAATTTTTCATTTGTTGTGTCCTCTTTTTCTCTTCATTTGGAAAACCAAAACTACTAATTGAGCTTAAAAAACAAATTCGTATGCCCAGGTCATTTAAAAAAAAAAATATTTACAAAATATCAACTATTGTTTTAAAGTGAAAAAAGTAGTCGAGACTAAACAAGCCTCTCGTAGTTACATGGATTACCACCCTATTTTTACATTTTTTTCTATTTCCCTTAACCCATCTAGAGGAATCATCATTGCGGCGATAAACATAGCAATAATATAAATTTGAATAAGAACCCTAGGATCTTCTTCCATCACTCAGAGTGGAGTGGAGTTGGAGAAATGTTTCCTGGGGTGGCGGAGGATGGGGAGGGTAGGAGGATGCGAAAAACTATTCCAGGATGTGAGAAAGGACAGAAGATGAAAAATACCGACAGTTCCTAAGATTCCTACCATAAGGGGGAAGTATTCAGAGAAAATATTCCCGAAATCCCTTCAAACGAGACAAATTGATATTGTAGAACTCTCAAAGAAGTGTACCAATTCTGTTGATAAAGGCTTTGAGATGTGCTTTATTTGATATCATGGAAATATTTCGCGACATTTGAATTATTCAAAATTATAATGTGACTGTTAAGGCAAACGGCAAATTCACAACAATGAGAGAGTTTAATGCTACAAAAAATTGGATAAAAAAGTGAATTTTTACATTTAATTCAAGGACGTATACGAAGTAACGGGGCCCAGCTATTTTAATTCAAATATTACAATATCTTCCTTATAAATCCTTTGTTTATCTAACTATACACTAATTACTCGTTTCTGAACTGCACGCCTAATGATCAAAATGGATGCTTTAAATTTTCTAGGAATTGTGGCCATTACATATAGTGCAAAATACCCTTAATGCATTTTTATAATGCGTTTATAAAAATTCCCACAATTTATATTACTATAACTCAAATTGTATCATGAAATCATTCGGTTTCTGAAGAAAAAAATAAAGGAACAAAAAATGATTTTTTAATTTTTTTATTGTGACTGTTCATTACAAGTATTTACTATAATTTTATATGTCACATTGAATTTTAATTATAAGAAAACGGTCTTATAAAACCCCCCAGGGAAATTATGTTTATTTTAACGTATTTTTAAGAGGCTGACATTTTTGGGAAAAAAATCGTATGTTGATGTAAAAAAAAAGGCAAAACCAACAGGCAAACATTTAAAATAAGTTGGCCTAAGTATAAACTTCTTGTTAGGCAAAAAAAAAAAATTCTTACGAAAAGTCACATTTTTTTAACCCACAAGCGATTTCTAGCCAGGTTTGGCGTTCCAACCACTAGGGCGGGAGAGGGGGGGTGCGGGGTTCGAACCACCCCCATCGAAAAACCTCCAGTATTTAAAGAAAAGATTATAAATAATTAGTTTAACTAATCAATTATACCGTTGTTATGTTGCTGTGATAAATTTCAGGTTTTTCGTCCATTTTTAGACGTGAAGCGTGTTTTATCACATGTCAGAAAAACTCACTTACACTCGTGACGTCACGAGCGGTGTGAACTTGAAGTTTCGGTGGGAATTAAAAATTACAGAACTTTAAAAAATCATAGTATTGACAAAACGATTCATTAAAAAAATTGTCTCAGTTCTATGGTCAATAATCACATAAAAAGAACTACGGAACTTTCTTCTAATATAATAAGAATTATGAAGTAAATAAATAAAATAAGTAGGCAACACATAGCATTTTCGAAAAGTTCTTTTGCACTTATATAAAGCGGAGTACTTGTTTATATTTTGTTTATTCAGTTTAGAAATATCCAGTTTTACAATTTTAATATGGCAGAAGGCGCGTAGTCATGTTTACATACATCGCACTGTGTCCAAAAGTCTGACAATGTTACCAGACCGCGAACAATATATTATTATAACACAAATGTTCAATAATTTTGTGTTACGTCATGTTATTTTTTACCACAAAAAATATTTTACCTACTGGACTGTAAAAAATATTTTCTTTTATTAGACAAACGTAAAGAAAATCATAACAAGTAAATTAATGCTGTTTAATATTTTACTAAGGCTTATTAATAGAAATCTGGGTTGAAAAAACGACTAACATGGCAATACTAACAAAATGTCCACCTTGTTTTATATAAAAATCTGACAGATGGTAAAATAATCGCATTCTTAAATTATATTATTTGTGAATTCACTACTTGCACATGAAATGTGATCCGACCCTTTTTCCCTTTAGTCAACAATAGACACATACAAACGACACAACACGGCATAATTGAATTTAAATAGGATGTTGCATACTAAGCGACGTGACGTCTACAGAGTAACATATGACTAAAACGTAAAACTACTCATTTATGAGCAGTTTAGTCGGCTTTAGTTTGATGCGCGTATGCGGTTTCTGAATCACTATAATACTTTATGTTTAATTTATTTATTTATTTAGGTACATAAGGTTATTGTACATTTTTGAGACAATAAGTCCCAACTCCGTGGGACTAAAAGTCCTGTGTTGAGATGGGACGAGCAATTATACGACACAGACACATGAGTATATCACCACAAATATAGGATTAGAAACATTTTTTTTTTCTGAACCCTCTCCACCATAAGAGAGTTTTTCAACTCACACGGTCCCCAAATCATCGAGCCACTCTCGAGTCCACTCCGCACCAACGAGTTATAAAGAATTCTCAGTACTCGTGTACTACCAAAAACCCTGGCAGTACGCAAAACGAATCCTAACATCTTCAACGAACTACTACAAACTGTTTCGATCTGATCATGAAATGTCAGGGAACCATACTTCGGGTTATGGGCTATTGGCAGATAGCGGCGTCAGACAGGACGTCGTGTTGAGGATGGCAGAAGAGGAACAACAGTCAACGGTGGCATCCTAAGCCCAGTGACTATCTTGGCGTCAGGCAACAACCGGCTCAAATGTTGATAATGACGTTGACAGTAGGTACATAGTTATTTAGGAGGAAGTAAGGGCGGTTAACCTCTCCCAATCGAGAATTTAACTCATATTGACATCTAAGCCCCGGATGTTATCCATAATGAGCCTTGCCCACTGCCTGTAGCCTATTTCAGTGCCCACACATACAGTTTCCTCGCAGCTCACCGCCCAACTAGCAAATCCTATTCCGCCACCTGACATATTGTTACGAGGGGAGGATTAAGGGCTCACTAATCGCCCTTACCAAGTGTCAATAAACCCAATTTTAATATCCGGTAGGAAATGTAACTGAATTCACAGATAAGGGTTGAAATTAATATGTAACGTTTTTTTGGAGGTCACTCAAAAAAAGACGAAACGTATAGAAAACAGTAACTATGGAAATCTACGCACCTATTTATGGTTAATATTGCTAAGATTTGTTTTACATTTTTATAATTAGATGAAATTTCTATGTATCAACGTTATTGAACGTTACAAACTGAATTTTACCCTCTAGGAAGTCATTAAGATAAGTTAATTTTATTTATTTACTTATTCAATATTACAAAATTATTTCAAAGAACTTATTCAGGCTTTTTAAGCTGTGCCATGTTAAGCCATCATAACTGACAATAAAAAACACATAGTAAAATTAATTCAATTAAATTTTAATGACATGTGATGCAATAGAACAATAATTCAGAAAAACAAAGTAAAAATAATGAATATTTAAATTCTAAAGAAGACAACGTAAAAAAAATAATCATAAATAAATATTAAAATACAAATTAAACCAATTTATGTTGAAAAATAATCAAATATACAAAATAATAGTATTATTGAAATCAATAGAAGAAAAAAAAACATCAAAAATAATTGAAATGATAATTGATGGTTTCTAGAAACTCACTCTATGCTAAAGTAATAAATGAGAGTAATAAATAATATTAATGCCAAAGAATAGTCAGTACTAAATCAAATAATGCATAGTAAAAAAAAATATCAAGGTATATAAAAAAATGTAAGGAAAGCAGATTAGTCAATTTCCGCAAATCTCCAACTTTAAAAAGATTGACAACCTCCACCCTTACAACAGGGATTGAGAACATTTTGGAGAAGGGAATGTGGATGTCTAGGCATTTACAGGGCTTATGAGATGTCATAGTACTAACACCTACTTCTAGGAAGATGGTTAAAAATTGGAAATATGTTTTCGATAATTTCGAATAATTTGATTAGATCTTTTCACAGAAATAAAGGTTTCAGCTTTTTAACTTCACTAAATATAATGAATGGAAAAATTGAACGTAGTTATGTAAAAAGCAGTTAGCCGTAGTAAAGTGAAACTGAGATAATAGCACCTTAGTGAAATAGGTGAATAAACAAATCTACACCACAGTTGGAATATTTTTGACTTTAACAAATGATAAACGATGAATGTATTAGTTTTTTTTATATAACAAACAAAAATCTAATTATGTGTTTGACCAGTTTCAATAATTTTTGAAATTCGTTAAAAAAATTCTAGTGCTGAGGGTGTTTTCTGGAAATTGAGAAACGTCGTTTTTGTGATGAAAACCATTTTCAAAGGGTGATTAAAACAATTTTTTGTATCAAAGCGATCTTGCTGTTTGTAGCAGGACATAAAATTGACCTTACTGTACCCGATAACACCAATATTTTTTTTTTTCAAAATTGTGGACTGGCTGCTTTCTGCAAAGCTACATACAATTGAAGAAATATGGTTGTTAAAACTTAGGCAAAACGGTGAATGTTACACAGTGTGTAAAGTGGCCACTTAAACCAGTTAATGACAGGTCATTAGCCCTGTAAATGCCTAGACTTACATATTCTTTTCTCTAAAACTTTCCCCTTCCCTGCTCTAATTTGTTAATGAACTTAAGTATCGAAGAGCCTTGAAATTTCTAGACATGGTCTCGTCTCAGTCCCGAGACTCAAATTCATGTCGCAACTGGAAACCCTAAAACCAATGCAGTGGTCTATGTACCATTGGGTTCCGTAAAGAAATGAGGATGAATGAGCAAGTAAAAGTTATTCATCATTTTCGTGCGAACACTTCGTTTTGTCTATTTCTTTAGAGTTACTTCTTATATGCGTTGCAAATGTGGCAAATAGTTCAGCTTCTGTGTTCGCGATTTATTCGCGTTGAACGTTATAGACTTTTGCGAAATCTGATAACATTGATTTTTGATATTTATCATCACAACGCGCCTTGGAGCACCAGCTCTCAAACGCCTCCAATCCCGATCTGACACCAATAATTCACACACCGCCATCTCTCTCCTACTCGGAGTGTTTTGCAGGGTACGTGAGACGAAACGATGATGAGATATTTGATATTCGACACATAGGGGGTGTTACGAAAGCGCAATAAAGTATCGTCAATAATGTCGTCGTTAAATATTTAAATTCCACTATCATTCATTGACCATTTTTGCCAAATAGTGCATGAATTTATAGATATTTAAGTTGCTAAAAAATGTTTAAAATAACTTGCAAAATGAATCACGTTATGCTTAAATGTGTCTAGCAACTAAATAAAAAAAAATAAGTTTCAGAACCATGATCCAAAAATGATAATCTTTCTTTATAAAACTAGTTAATTGTCCTTAAGCCTGTAGTCTGGTAAAATAATTAGGGCAGGTCTGAAGGTCATAAAAAAGTCAATAAGATATTGTTTAAATTGAATATTACAACCAGAATTATCTTCCTTTTTTAAAAAAAAAAAGAGAGTACAATTCTATTAAAAAGGGTTTCAACTAAAGTATTTCAATTTTTTTTTTAAGTATTACAGAAAGCATAATTTTAAGTAGAAATAAAAGAAAATGTCACAAAAAAGTGTGTTATTCAAAATGATTGTATTTCTTTCCAAAATCAAAAAAACTAAAATTTGGCTTTTGCCATTTTCATGTTCAACATATTATCTTTAAATTATTACAACAAATTTTAATTCAATACTTAGTCTTTATTGAGATCCCAGATATCTAAGTTTATTCTAAATTTGAAATGGCGTCATCTGCAGGTCTAAAATAATTATATTTTAGTTACATAAAACTTTTAAGTATATTTTTTAACAGAAATACCTTTAAAAAACATTGTTTTTATCAAATGTATGTTTTTTTTATTATTTCGCGATTTAAAAAAAACATTAGTTTTAAAATGCCAAAGTCGTATGTTTTCCTAATTTTGCATCCGTTTTACCAGACTACAGCCTTAAATACTCTATAATACCTCGATGTGTTAACCAGCAATCATACAACTGGACTAAAAACAATGTAACACTAATTTGAGACACCTAATGTATTGTTGTGAATTAAGATAAATCTGTAGCTAACATAATAATAATATTGCAAACATGTGTTAATCCCTCGAATGACGCTTTTTTTGCCAAATTGCCAAGTTTTGTTTATTACAAAAAGTAACTTACTTTTTGTAATTGTCGGATTCAGATTGGAATTAAATCTCGAGGTTTTTTTAGCATCTGGTTTAGAACATTAGGCTTTTTTTTAATTTTATTTATTTTGCTACGCAAAATGCAATAAAATATATAAAATTGATAATTAAACATTTAAAAAAAATATAAAACTACGGATATACAGATGTTTTTCTTTAGGAAGTAACGATGCTTAAAACGTTTTTTCGTTACAAATTTGATTTTTTCTAAAGTGTTCTGTAAAAATGGGCTATCCTACTTTTTCGTAAAAATTTTACATTAAAAGTTAATAAAATTTTATTATTTTAGAAATTTTTATAATATTGAACTTAACTGCCAACCTAAATCATTTATCATAATTTTTGAAAAATGCGCCTGATGTTAAACATCAATTATCTCAGTTTGTGGTTTATTGTGGGTTTAAACATTTTTGCATAACGCAATCCAAATATGTACGCACATTTTAAAAAATAAGGTGTGATAGTGGTCTGACTTTACGATATTTCATATTTGGATTTAGCAAACAGGACGTTCACTGCGTGACCATAATAGGAAAATATAATATTCTACAAATACCGATAAAAACACGTAAAAAGAAAAATTAATTGTATTTTAAAAACCAGTACGGATATTGTGGAGACATGTTTTCATAAATAAATTTTAAAATGAAATGATTAAAAAACAAGACGATGTTCTATTTGAATTTAAACGGTCACAAAGTTCAAAATTTGACCGAATCGTGACGTATTAGGGGCGGGACCAATGCAATGAACCGTGTTCGATTGAAAATCATAAATTTATAAATATTTACTAAGTGACGTGACGTGACATTTTCTATTCAACCATTTGAATTCAAATTAAACATTGTCACAATAACGAAGTTCAGTTTTTTTTTTTTATATTTGTAAACAAACTATTAAACTGAGCAAACATTTTTAAAAAATAATTTTTATATATCGTATTATCAGCCGATTCTTAATCAGTTTTAGCATTGGTCCATTGACAGCAAGCAAACAGGAAATCTTTAATAACCCTTTTATCATTGGTTGATTCATATGAACCAATGACGTCGTTCAAAGTAGTTTGTTTTCATCAAAAAAAAAATTTTTTTTTTTTTCGTAGATTTTCAGAAACATTTGCGGTACAATTGAACGTAGTTATAGTTATAGAAAGCAGCTAGCCATAGAAAAGTAAAACTGAGATAATAACACTTTTATGAAAAGAGTGAATAATCAAACTTACCCAACCGAAGCAATGTTTTCGACTTTGAAAAATTATAAACAATGAATTCACGATTTTTTTTTAAGTATTACCAGCAAGAATCTAATTATGTATTTCACCAGTTTTAATGATTTTTCAAGAACCCTAAGATTTTTTGAGTATTTTGGGTGTTTTCTGCAAACTGAGAAATGCCGTTTTAGTGATCGACACTATTTTCAGAAGGTGATTATTACAGTTTTATGTATAAAAGCGGTCTGGTGGTTTTTAACAAAACATAGAACTGACCTTACTGCACCCGATAATACAATTATCCCATTTGTTCAAATTGTGGACTGGCTGCTTTCTGCATAACTATGTTCATTTAATGTTCCAATTTTTACCTAGTGCAAGAAAACATTATTTATTGTATCCGATTTCTCGTAGGGCTGAAGTTCCCCATTGTCAAGGCCAAATATGTCGCGTTTTTGTATGGACGTTTTTTAACGATTTCAGTTTAAAATTCATGAATCGAAACATTTCTCCACAATATCCATATCGATTTTAAAAATACAATTAATTATTTAAAATCCATTTCACGTGTTTTTATGGGTATTCGCGGGATGTGATAATTCCCTATTATAGTCACGTAGTAAACGTCCTGTATGTTGGGTCCAAAGGCGCTTAGTTTTAGCATAATTTAATTTTCCAGCGATGGAGCCTTGACGATAATCTGTTTAGAAATAATTACACTGACGATTTTGTCTAAGCTTTCACAATTTCAGCAACATTTTGAATTTCACAAAAGGAGTGGTGGAACTTTTAGTTATACGGAAAACAGTTAAAAATGTGTGTTTTTTTTATTTCCTCTTCTTTTTTCTTCTTTTCCACATCCGCTCCTAAGTGGAGCATGTGTATATCACAAGTTTCCTCTAGGAGACCCTTTAGCCAGCCAGCACTCTCGCTTCTTCCCATGTCAATCCAGCGCCCCTTAATTCCGCCGAATAAAGTCTAAAGATCGTCATTGATGGCCTTCCAGGACGGCGTGATCCCGCAGGTTTAAAGAAGAGGCACCTTGGGTTTAGGTTCTCTTAAAGCATGCGCAGCACGCGTCCAAGCCAGGTCCACCGCCGCATCTTCAAGACGCTCGTTATAGGAGGCTGCCGCGTCCGTTTTCGGACTTCAATGTTAGTTATAAAATCGAACCACCTTAGACCTAATATTATTCTCAAGCACTTACTCTCAAAACTCAGAAGTTTGGTATTAAGACCCAGATGAGTTAAGTTTTCCTGCAGTGTGTCTACAATTTCCTGAAAATCAGCAACAGACTTTTCAAAAAGGACTGCATCATCTGCATACTTCAATTTGAACAACTTTAGGGGGGAGTTCACTTCTATACCTCGATCATTATTACAATATACAAATATTTTTTCGATTACTAGTACTGGGGTGGCGATTATAATTTTGCGTGGATATTATTTGACTGAATTGTTAATTTTTGAAGGGAAATAAAAAATGTGTTGCGCGGAGATGCAAATGCGAGAAGGAACAGTATGGGGCCAAACAAACTTTAGCAGGCTAAAATCGACCCTTTAGGAAGACAGAAAAGGGAATCAGGGACAGGAAGCCGGATGATATCCCATCTGGGTAGTTTTTTCCTTTTTGGTTAACACGGCACTTTTACTGTAGTTGTTTTCAAAATATAAAGATGACTGTGGCGGAGCGGCGGTCAGATGATGTAAATATGTTCAGATGCGGGCAGATGATTATAGTACGAGCAGATGCGGACAGATAAAATTATGAACATGCGGTTGTTGGCAGAAATTATCGAGAATTTACAAAAATGTGTGATTGTTGATGTTGGTTGCTATGGATATGGAAAATTGTTCCCATAGCAACCGTAGCTACCCATGGCCATAGAGACGAGGAGAATAACAAACATTGAAAGTTCGGAGATCACAAGATGGATAGGATAGGTGGACCTTCGTCCACTGTCGGTCCAGCCAGCCACAAACCATTCGATCCCATCAACCACTCGTGCAACCGAATACTATTTTTAAATGTGTACTTTGTGACATAATGGTCCGCACGTTGGACTTGAACCTGAACTCGTATATGACGGCAAATACAAATATCGGTAAAAATATTTTTTTGAATATCATTAGTTATCTTCGATGTTGAAAAATCCTCCATATTGAAAAAATATATTACAAAATATGTACTTTAACATATTATGATGGTATTAGAAGAAAATTAAGAATTCTTCATCGAAGGAGTTGCTGAGATATTTGAGAAAAATTTTGAAAAAAGAATTGAGATTTCTAATAACGCTTCACTGACTAAATGGAGAATGCTTAGTGTGCGGTGACAAGTAGTACGATTGAAATATGTTTTTGGAAGATTTAGAGACGGTTTTGAATTACGCTATTTTTTATATAGGTAGGTTTTTCATCCATAATTTATTTTGGCATCAATAACCTATTTTCCGCTTTTAGTGGAGATTTTTAAGTTTGCTTCTAATTTTTTGTATAGAATTTTAATAAATCATGAAATATGCTTTAAAATATTTTTTTGTTATTTCAGTAATATTTCACAAATTAAACATTTACTTCATAATGAATCTATTTTGAATTTATTTTGTGTCCGGGCAGATGAGAAATACAGTATGTGTGTGAAATATAACCAGAACCCCGGACGAGTATTTTCAAGTTGAAATCGAGTGGGGATAAGTCCACCTCGTTGTTAAGTTAGTGGCGCGTTCGCCCATCATTTTTGAGGTCCTGGGTTCTATTTCTGGCAGGAAGGACGTAAATATTGATTCTAAGGGTTGTTTAAACTGCAATATTTTATTATTCCAGGATTGGCAACTCACGCGTAAGACTTATCCCCTTACTTTTATACTGTAGATAATCGAAATACACTGTATTTGGTTTACCTATGCAGTATTCTATGCACCACTGGATGTGGAAAGAGGAATTATGATGATAATAAACTTATTTATAATTATTTTAATTTTTAATTTTTGGTCTTTTGACTGCAAAAAAATTGCCTTACAATGTTTGCACAGAGATTAAAATATATATATTTATTTAAATATGGTGAAAAGCATAACTATACGACTTACCTTCGGCTTATTAATATTACCAAGTAAGATCTGCATTTGTGTAGCAATGCGGTGTCTTATGCACCGTAGAAGTGAATAGAGAAATCAGTGTTTATGTCACTCACCTGAAACAAAAATAAATTATTATCATAAGAACCAAGTAAAAATTGTTTTAAAAAAATTAATACAAAATCATAAGATTCAATATATCCATGTACTTGTAATTTTCTCAAACTGAACGGTTTAGGTAGGTAGGAAGAAACTGTCATTAAACAATATGCCCGCCCTTTATCGTATATTTATTGTATATGTTTATAAAATGTTAAAGAAAACAAATAATATGCACTCTGTCCTACTGGAAAATGCTCTAGTGAGTCTCCTTCAAATGAAACCTCGATTATAGCGAACAATATCGCCTCTAACACTGCTTCTCGGTACTTACGTACCTCAATAACAGCTAACCGCCCAGCCATGCCACCCCACATGATCACACTAAATATTAACACACATATTGTCCTCTCAAAAATGTTATCTCTCTCTGAAGCGATGAATTTTAATCTTGATAATTTTATAGGTTAATTCAGCTTTGTATTAAAACATTTGGAAATAATCAAAATACTGTTAATTAACTCTAGAAGCCAGTTTTGTTTTTCCTACGATACGGACTTACCCCTTCATGATTTTCCTAAACAGAATCACAATATGTACTCGTATATAAACCATTTTTTTATTTAATTTTATACTAGAGTTGCTTATTTTTTGCCTTGCTTATTATACAAGGCTTATATTTACTGCAAAAGGTATGTTTTTTCTAATTTCTCTGACTGTGAGGATCTGGTGGATTAATCGGCTGTAGCCTTGTTAAGGACCTTCTCCGCATTTGCTTTAAGAAGAGGAAATCACAGAAAACTCATTCAAGAGAAGCCGGACTATTGACAGGCATCAACACACCTTCCGTTCCACTTTGAGAGCGTTCGGTATGTTGGGTCCTATTTTAATTTACTTCAACAATTACCTTTACTATTTTTACCATGTATGATATTACTTCATACGATAAGTCCTCATCAATGACTTAATCAACGATGTTTTGAGTATGTTCAAATGCTTGCAGACTGGCTGGATTTCCTCCCTAGGGAGTAATTCATATTTAAATTTGATGCAACAGAGAGGGAAAACATTTTTGAGAAGGGAAATCCAGTCAGTCTGCAAGCATTTGGACATACTTTAAAAAATGTTGAATTAACTACCTGCCAAAAAAAAAGTACGAAAATTGGTAAATTGTTTTCAGGCGTTGCTTAATAGGTGAATTGGTTCAGTCGGGTGAATCTCATTTAAATGATAAAGGTTTCAGCTCTTTTACTTCACAAAAGTCAACACATGGAATAGTTGAGGAAATTTTTATATTTTAACTGATAGAACGGTGAATATTACACAGTATAAAAATTAGCCACTTAAACCAGCCAATAACAGGTCGTAAGCCCTGTTAATGCCTAAACTTCAATATTCAATTCTCAAAAATGGGTTTTCCCTCTCTGTTGCAACAAATTTAAATGGAATTATTTATACTTATATATAATAAATACCAAAATGATACAAATTACGTGTAACATCTGATAATTAAGCTTCACAATAATTAATGGAACATAAAAGCGTAAATTAAGAAGATTAATAAGGACATAAAGGGTGGAGAGTGGGGAGAAAGGAAAGGTCATAGTTCAAGTACTTCAAATTTATTGGAAATATGAACGGTAATATTATCAATTGGACGGCGTTATGCAAAAACGAGTTTAAGCCACACCAACCTTGAACTAAGATAATTGGTGTTTAACATCATCATCATCATTCCCTTTCCGCTCCTTATGGTGCATAGGACACTGCATTTGTATACAAATCCCAGTGTTTCTTGAGCATTTCTGTTTCATGAAGGTAATGGGAACTATGAAAAATTCTAGTGTAAATCGCCTTTTTACACTAGAATATTTTTCATGTCAACCATGTCGGGAATCGAAGCTGAGATATCTCGCATGATAGGCAAACTAAACCACGAGGCTGATTCACACTAGGCGAATTTTAAAAAAATACGATTAAATATATAAAAAGTACTAAATAGATTTTTAAAAAGGGTAATATTTTTTTATATATAACAATTTTGTGAAAATGCGGCACTTAAAACTATTACCCTTGAAATAACAAAAATGTACTCAAACAATGTAATTTAAAAAAAATAAAAAAATTTAAGTTCTTTGTTAAATTAATTATAATATATATTCAATTGTGATGGAAAAGTTAAAGACAAAATAAATTAAAACGAAGTCAAGCTTCATGTTTTTAACCAGACGTTTAGAATACTTTGGAATTTATTTCCAATATGAATCCCTAAATTTAAAAAAGTTAGCTACA
>JAGVSM010002324.1:0-27076 GCA_022494885.1 Micrasema longulum
TGACGTCCACGCGACTTTGTCCCTTCGACACATCCCAAGATGATAGTTTTCTCCAGACTATCAGAGTCTCCCCTGGAAATATGCCCAAAGAACTGCAGGATTTTTTTCTCGCACATGGATATCAGTCTTTCTCCTATGTCCAGTTCCTGGAGAATAGATGCATTCGTACGTCTGGCCGTCCACGGAATCCGCAGCACTAAACTTTCTGCATAACTACGTTTAAATTTTCGTTTTTAAATATCAATGACATGTTGATATTTAAATTCATTAATACTATTGCATAGAAAAAAAGTGTTCTAAATTTGTGGTTTGGGTTTTAGTTTATCAGCAAACATTTAACGGAAATTTTCGGTCTGCGCTTGCAATTCTCAACCTGAGTACATAAGGCCCTTTGTATTGCTGTTAACTGTAGCTAACTTCGTAATTAAAAATCATAGAATGGTTTTTGTCCGCACGGCAACTTTATTAGCCGTGGCGTGGTATTTCTCTAAGGGCATAATAGGCTTGGTGGTTGACAAATGAACGTAGTTATACAGAAAGCAGCCAGCCATAGAAAAGTGAAACTGATATAATAGCCATTTTGTGAAAAGAGTGAATTATAAAACCTACACAATAGTTAGAATGTTTTCGACTTCAACAAAAGATAAATAATGAATAAATATTTTTTTTATACATTACAAACAAGAATCTTATTGTGTATTTGACCAGTTAAAGATTTTTAAAGTACCATAAAATTTTTCTAGTTTGTGGGTGTTTTCTGCAAATTGAGAAATGCCGTTTTTGTGATCTACAGTTTTTTATATGAAAGCGGTCTGGCTGTTTTTAGCAGAACATAGAATCGACCTTAATGCACCCGATAACATCAATATCGCATTTTTCCAAAATTATGGACTGGCTGCTTTCTGCATAGCTACGTTTAAATAATTCGCCACGTAATATACAGTGTGGCTGCTCGTCCGGTGCTAATTTACCGCAACGGAAGATCGGTGACGGAATTTCCGCCGCATGTGGCGCTACCCTAACACTGCAACATTTCACTTAAATCATTTAATTATATAATAACTTATACTAAGATTTATGCCTCCGCGGTGTAGTGATCAAGACGCTTGACTCACGCACGGAAGGTTCCAGGTTCGATTCCCGGTGAGAACACAAAAAAATAAAATGTGATTTTTCTCAAGCCTGGGTGTTCTGTGATGTAAATCACCACTGTAATTGGGCCTCCTGGCCTGTCGTGGCGCAAAAATAAATCAAATAAACAATGTTAATATTTTAAAATAAGATTGAGTTCATTTGTTAGTTATTGATTTATATATTATACGGCACAAGTGTCTTTTACAATATAAAATATAACATTATAATAAGTTCAGTTAAACAAAAATAAAAAAAACAATATCAAAACATAGAAAAATAAAAATAAAAATAGCGGGAAAATACATATATATACATATATATATGTGTACAGACATACATGAAAGAAGAGTGAATGCGGGCAACAAAATGAACGGAGCACTAAGCACAGTAATTTCTAATAAAAATATGTCAATCGAAGCTAAACTGGCAGTGCACAACGGAGTTTTAGTCCCAACACTTATGTATGGAAGTGAAACATGGAACTGGCGGAGGAAGGATGAAAGCCGAGCGAACGCGGTTGAAATGCGATCTCTTAGACGAATGTGTGGGAAATCAATGTATGACAGGGTTACGAATGATGAAATCAGGCGAGAGTAAATCTGAGACAAGCATAATTGATAAGATTAAGAAAGGGTCTCTGAGATGGTTTGGTCACGTAGAACGAATGGACGACAAGAGAATGGTAAAACAAGTATATATGGCAAAATGAACGGCAACGTTAGACGAGGACGACCAAGGAAGACGTGGCATGATCAGATAAACCAAAATCTTAAGTCTGGTCATGTCAAAAGCAGACTGAACCGAAGGGCATGTATGACAAGATGTATGAATGTGGAAGAGGCTAGGAGTGTATACCAGGATAGACGTGTGTGGCCTACGGGGAAATGGCGTGATGGTAGTAGTAGTAGTAGTAGTAGCATACATATATATACATATATATGTATGTCTGCATACAAACAATATTAAAAAGTCCGTATATTAAAAATATAAAATAAGTTAACGGCAGATCATTAGCATATATAAGTAGCTTTTGCAAATTAATTGTTAATCGTTACCAAAGAACATTATAAACTATTTATAAATAGATAATTTGAATTCACAGAGACTCGAGTTAAAAATGTCGATATGAGAGGTACATTCGTTTCCTAGTCTGTGTATACGTGGTATAGGTGAGTGACAAAGATATATGGTTTGAGAAGAGTGTCAATAAAAAAGACTATTTTGTCTAGTTCTAGGTGTTGGAATGTTAATATTTTTTAAATCCGGAAGTTTGCAAAAACCGAATTTAGAATTAATGATTTTATATAAAAACACTAAGTCTATTATTGTCCTGCGGTTTAACAAATACATGTATGTATTGTGTTATATATGTGTTGTAGTTTGTTTGTTCTATAGGAATATGCAATTTGAAATTAATGTATCTCAAAAATTTTCGCTGACTCTTTCAACATTATTTATGTGATTTTTGTAAAATGGGGACCATATAGCAGAGTTGTACTCTAATTGGCTTCTAACCAAGTATAATGCAAGAGTTTGATTATTTTCACTGATTCAAAATTCTTATTATAATCCTTAATATTATATATTGATAGAGCAGCGCACATAAGTTTAGAAACTAGTCTATAATTTATTTAAAAAATGTGTTTTTATTTTTCTATTTATATCGTAAATAACCAAAATATAAGTGCTTCAAAAATAAATTGAAATCTAACTAAATTTGTTAAAAATACATTTCTAAACCGTAAACCAATAAAAAAAAGAAAATATTATAAATGTTCGGTGTTGAAATGTGACTTTTTAAAGTATAGATACGTACATATTTAAACATTAAAGTTAAAATTTAAAAATAATAAATGTTTAAATTGTGTGAGTATGCAACTAGACAAGTGTGTGATTGATAATATTTCAATGGGAAAAGACAATTTTTCAATTGAAAATGCCAGTCATGGAGGTAGCGATGGCGTTTTATACTCTTGTGGCTGGAAAGGTAAGATATTATAAGAACTATTACCGTAACCATTCTTTGTTTGATTCCATTTCCATGAGATATTTATTTGTTTATTATTAGATAAATATGTATTTTGTTTTTTCATCATCATCATTTCCTTTCCGCACCTAATGGTGCATAAGGCACTTATTTGGGTGGGAAATTAACAGTTCTACATACATATTTATAGTAAACAAACATATATAGTGTATAAACTAATAACAGATTTCCACAAAGTATACAAAGTTAGTAAAGAAAATATATTACATATTAAATAAATACATATAAGTTTAAACATATAAAAATGTTATTTTCATGTTCTCGTAAATATTAATTTTTTAAGAGCAGTAAGTTATTGTTAATTGGGCGGGATTAGGACAAGGAAGGGAGATGTACATATTTATTATTACAATGTCTACCAAATTACATAATGCATTTTTAGTGTAAATTTTAAATCTGACAGAGTGATGTTTGTGTAATCATTATTTTAAAATTTTGTATTGTACACTGAAAAAGTCCTACGAAAAAAAACATTTTTAACATACGATGTTTTACTTATTGGTACATGAAACAGGTGGTACCGTTTACAAATCCAGGCTGGCGCATGTATTGTTATTAAACTAAGTAGTTATGTACAGTCAACTATTCCTGTCATATTTTTGTGAAGCAGTAGTTGGTCCGCACACACTCTGCGGTATTGTAGAGAAGTGATTCCATGGGAGGTGGAGGCAGTGAGAGTTGATTCATAAGAAATACCGGTTTTGTATTTTAGGTACTTTATAAATTTGTTTGGAATATTTTTTATTCTTGGTATATATATGGCATACTGGGGATTCCATATCTGAGATGCTTCTGATACGTAAAGTCATATTGGTGTGGCATTCTATCCTCTCTACCTTTACAGGAAAAAGCGTGATGTTTTGTTGTTTTTATTGCCTGCTTTCAAAGTAATTTGAAAATACGAAAAATAACTTCCTCTTCTACAAATCAAATTTATCTTTGATATGTTTTTAAGAGGTCTGTTTACGGATCGGGGAATCAAAGGTATTTTATTTTGATCCATCTAATTAATTGACGAAGTAATGATACGACATGATTGATATTTTATCGCCATTCTTTGACTCGAGACGAGTAATCTAAATTTATCTTAGTTTTGCCAAGAACGAGAGCTCTGATGGCCAAAACAATATTTCTAATATATTATTTCAGGGTAAAAGATCCATAAAAACATAGAAATATTTGACGTATAAACACACCATGCTATCCAAAAGGATTACAAAGGTTTTCAAAATTTCAGTAGTTACACTTATAAACCAATTATATAGACCAGGGTTTCCCAAAGGCAACAAAAGGTTTTTTAGCAACGGAACACTTTGCAGATCCGAAAATTTTGAGCGAAATATTTTTCTTTCGGTAGGGTAATTTATAATAGTAACAATAAACATTAAAATTTGTATTTAAACATTAATTATTGATTTAGTAATTCTAACAGTTTACATAAACATCTAAGTGAATAAAACTCTCGATGACTCAGATGATTTTGAGTTCTTCGATCGCAAGTCTTGGCACTTGGTGAGTTGAATTGTTACCTGTTATGGCATTAGGCCTGAATCTGCTTTTTACCTTTGTTGCTGTATAATTAGAAAATCGCATAAATATGTTGTAGAAAACTAAAGTAAAATAATGATAACTTCTAACTCGTCGTGATGTCATTTTATCTTTGTATTTTTGTTTCAAATCAGAGTCACTGATTAAATGAATAAAATTTTCATAATCACTCGCGCTTAAGCCTACTTTATCTGTCATGGAACATGGATTCCGAACCCAGGAATCGTCCTTACTAGTTTTGGAAAAATATGGCGAAAGAGTTGTTTTCGTATAAAATTTAGGCTGTGATTCAATGCGATTTTTTTTAGTAACATATGAAGGATACCATATTACAGAAGAGTATTCAAGAATAGAACAAACCAAAGAGCAGTAAAGTTTTTTTGGGTAAATGTTTGATCAAAATTGGATGTAGCTCTATTAACAAAGTCGAGAAATTAAAGAGATTTGTTGATGATATAGTCAATGCGCTCATAAAAATAAAATTTGCTGTCTAGAATCACTCCGAAATCTCTCATTGAATTCACAACAGAAAGGATTTGGTAATTAAAGTTATAATCGAATGCAATATTTATTTATGTTCTACTGCGAGAAATTGTTTTGCATTTATTGCCATTTGATTGTAGCGTTCATAGTCCATAATCGATGACACACACGTGCTAAAACGTTCCACCTTAAATAGTGTGATGACCAAAGAAATCAATGTCATCATTTTCTATAGAATCCAATACAGCAACTCTAACAGTACTGCAGATTAAATCGAGAACATAGTTCTTCGGTACAATCACATCATCCCTACCATGAAGAAATGAACTACAAAGGAACGTCGTCTATAAAGAGACCAAAGGACGCAACGCCAGTCAGTCAGCCTAACAAGTTCAGTCCAGTTCGCTCAGCTCCAGCATGTAGTTCAAATGAAGTCTCTTCAACTCCTAATCGCCATAACACTCGTGCGACATAATTCGTTATTTATTCGCCATGTTATAAATAAACATCAAACGGCAACCTCGTGTCTTCTGTATCAATCTTTAACTGAGTTAAGAACTCCAACTAATTCTCAACAACCTATTCCTACAGATTTAAGGTTGTTTATTTTACACCAGCCATGAAAAGAATCATTTATTCATTTATTCAGATATTTAGAACATTACATAAAGAAAACCCAATTCATTCTAATTACAACAATATATCATAAGTTATAGTAGATATTTATGTTATTAAAATGATGTAACAAAATGTAAAAAGAAAAATTCAAAGTTAGAAAGTGCTTTCCTAAGGGAAGGCTCACTGTCGTGAAATATGTCGACATCCGAGGTGATGCGATTAAGTAGCAAGATCATCCTTTAGGGCAATACAGGCACTAACGTTTTTATTTATTTTAAGAATCTTATGATCATGAAAAAAAATGTCGGAATTTTGTGTCAGAGAGCGCATTGACAATATCATTAACAAATAAATTAAAAAGAAGGGGAGCTAGATGGGCACCTTGCGGTACACCTGCTGAACCTAACCATAAAACTGTTTAAGGTGAAATTATCAATCGTGACACTTTGTTTTCTATTGAAGAGGTAGGATTGGAACGGGTCTCTAATGTCAAGAGCATGAAGTTTAGTTTGTAGGCCTGTAGGATTAAGTTGTTGCTTGTGTCGATCCCGTCTCCCAGTTGGAGATCGACAGAAGAGACGATGTTGATGTTTGAATGTTTATTGGTCATGTCGAATAAGATACACCACTTGGTTGTGTAGCACGAGCGTAGTGGCGATGATAGGTAGAAGTAACTGCACTTGAACTACATGCTGGAGCTGAGTGAGGTCGTTGAGCTGGATTGAAGTGAACTGGCTCACTAACTGAACGGGCTGACTGACGTTGGCTGCGTCCTCTGGTCTCTTTATAAACGACGTTCCTTTGTAGTTCATTTCTTCATGGTAGGGACGATGTGAATGTACTGTAGAACGATACCCTCCGATTTCATGTGCAATACTCATAAAGTTGCATTTTACGAATGTATTGGATTCGATTGAAAATGATGACATTGCATCGTCGGTCATTAGTCTATTTTAGGTGAACTAATTTAACACGTGTGTGTCATCGACTATGGACTATAGACCCTACAGGCCCACAAATACGTAAACTTTTCAGGCTCCGTGGGATCACGGGTGTTCCGCGGAACATAGTTTGGGAAACCTCGATATAGAGGGTGCCTAATACATTTGGCAAAGGCTGCATATTTTTGATTTATGTATGGCTCGCCGACATATTCTTGTATATCTCTGGTCGTCTAACCGATAATTTAGCTCATAGGCGCAAGTAATCATGACTAGGCAAAGAAGGGCTATATTGGTGAAGAGTCTAATATTATAATGTAGGCTAATAGGTATACAATGAGATAAATGATATGAAAATAGTCAAAAAAGTAGGTCAATAATAACTTAGCTAAATTAGACTACAACTCCAATCCAATATTTCCAGCAGAAGGAAAATTGAAATATTTTAGAAAATAATAAATAATTGAATATAATTTTGGTGGGCCGATAATTTTTTTTACGAATTTTGAAATGAAGGGGTCTAAAAAGTTGCCTTTTAGAAATCTCAGAATTCAAAAAATATCAAAAAAATATTTGATACTACTTTTGGTCCTCAACCAGAGCTTTAAGTTTTCGAAAAAGTCGATTTTTTGCGCTAAACCGGCTGTCATTTCGTATTTAGGTAAGAAAATGAGTACAATTAAATTTTATAATGTGCATTAAACCTTATTAAATAAGCATCTAAGGGCGTGAGTTGCACTTTGTTTTGTGATAAATGGGTAATATTGTTTTAACGAGCCATTGTTTTCGTCAATATTAGCCAGGCGCTCAACGGAATCAGTTCCACGGAGTGTAAACTTTTTGCATTTCGGTTGTTGTAAAACGTGTTCGAATTTGTAATGCGATTAAGTTATATCTTTACTAACAATTTTTTTTTTTATCAATATCGATAAATTACAAAATGTTCTGACACTGATAAACTTCAAACCTCGGTTGAGGGCCAAAAGAAGTATGAAATATTTTTTTAAATAACTTTTACGTTCAATGTGATTCAAAATGCAACTTTTTAGACCTCTTTCACTTTGATGTCTAAAAAAATTAAAAACTTCATTCATCATCGGCCCACTCTAATGTACAGGTATAAAACGTAAAGATAAAGATCTCGCTTCCTCTACATTCATACATGTTCTATGCGCGCGTGCCGATTAATCCGACTTTTGACATGTCCATCTTCATTTTGATCATGCTATGTCATTCTTGGTCTCTTTTTCTACATCCATTAACATTCGCATTGTAAATGTTTTTATCCGTTATTTCGCTGTCCATTCGCTCTACATGTGCAAACCAACGAAGAGCTCTTTTCTTGATTTACTCGATGGTGCTTTTCTCAGCCTTCATAAATTATTTATTTATAAATAGAAAATTATTATAAAGGAATGTAGAAAGACACAAGGTATAGTAGACTTGGTGGGAGTGGAAGCGGGAGAAGGGTGTTTATAATTTAATTTGATTCATTGATCGTAAGAAAGAAGACAACTTGTTATCAAAGAAATCAAGACTGGTATTTTTGTTGGCAGACCTAAGAATTCTGGGCATAGGGGAATGAAAACCATAGTTAGTTCTATGGTTATAAGTATGAAAGAGTTAGTTTTATCTGAGGTAGTTAGGATATTTAATTTTATTGAGCTCAGAAGTTCAGGCGCATCAAAGAATGAGTTGAGAATTTCAAATAGGACTAGAAGGTCGGATTTATTTCGACGGTCTTGAAGAGAAGATACATTTAAGCTAGTTTCTAACTTATTATACGTATATTGGCCTCTGGAGCCCAACCTCCAGCCTATCTTTCTTAAAAATCGATGTTGAACTGATTCAATATTTTTGATGTGAACATCATAATATGGAGACCAGATAACAGAAAAATACTCCAGGTAATAATGTACAGATCTCAAGATTTGCGCATCTATCGTACATATTTTTCGCCTGAGAGATCGCATTTCGACGTTTTTATATTTACTTATTTATGTTATGAAAACATAAAATTGCTATGATTGTCTAACTCTGTGTCCAGGCAGATAAAAAATACCGTTCTGTTTATTTTATTTTATTTATACTTTTACATTATTAAAATTCTTTTTTTATACAGAATAATGTTCTCTAACTGGGATGTCCCGTGCCGAGGGAAACATTTTACAAAATGTGAAACATGCCTAAGATTAGCTATTTAACAAAGTTAACATAATAATAACAATAAAAAAATGTAATTAATCCAATTAACCTAATTGTCATTAACATAATAAACAATAAAAAACTAAAATAATCATAAAAAACATTTATATAGACCAATAGAACAAATTTCATAAACAAATTTCATGATCCGTGTGCAACCCACCTCCACTATCCATTTCTTAATAGCAATTTTATACTGTGAGTACTTACTAATTGTCCTTATAGATAATGAAAGTAGGTTGTACACTTTAACCGAGTAGTAGGCCAATCCTCTCAATCGCATCTCCCATAATAATCGAGGACCTAGTTGTCTGGCGGTTGTTCAACCATACGGGTTCCTAGCCAGCAATTCCAAACATTTATTGATATATGCGTTGAACAGCCATGTTGACATCATCATTCCATGTCCGCTCCCCAGCTGGAGCACATGGTATCCTCAAAGAACCTCCATGCATCTTTGTCGACCGCCAACTCTTTTGCGTCCTCTCAAGTCAGGTTCTCGTCCCGAAGTTCTGACATAAACTGCCGGCAAACTGTCAGCAGTGGACGTCCAGGACGTCGAGAACCGGATGCCTTGTAAAGTAGGCAAGCGTAGTTAAGGCTCTAAGGAAGCATCCGCAGTATATGGCCTAACCAATTGAATCGCCTCCGCTTGACGACAATTGTCACCGGAGTTTGCTGCGCCCGTTCTCTTATTACCTCATTCCCCACAAAGTCAAACACCGCATAACCAAGATTCATCTGAGACACCTATTCTCAAAACTCAATATATTGCTATTTTGGGCCCTAGTGAGGTTCTACAATTCGCATCCGTAGAGGATAATTAGTGTAATGCAGGCGCTATAGTTAAAATCCAATCTCCAGACAGACTTCATACTATTGCATGTGGTGCCTGATACTCTTAACCAGTTATTTTTTAAAATGCCATTTTCCGTAAAATATCCCACATATTCGTAACGTCTTCCAGGTATTTGAAACTCTCGACCCTTTCGATGATTTGGTTTGACAGAGTCAGGGAATTTTGAGCATCAAGGCACGAAGTACGACACAGTACATGGGTTTTAGCAATATTGATTTTTAAACCCATGCATGCGGAGTACCTATTTAGCTAAGTTGACATCACGTATCCATAAGATAATTTTTTAATTTTATGATAATGTTTTTTTTCCAGATAAACCCAGTTCGGACGGAGTCCACAGCGTTCAAGCTACATTGTGGTGCCACCGCCGCGATGCTAGTCACGTTTTCAGTAGCCGTCACCACAAGACAATATGTGGGAAATCCAATAGACTGCATCCACACCAGGTACAATCCAAAATCAGAAGTAGATTATACAAGAAAATCAGAATTTGATCAAATAAGTTTTGTGTTAGCGGTTTGACAGCTATGCGTGCGCATGAATACATTGAAAAAATATTAAGGAAGATATTTGGTGCTGTCAATTAAAATGAATTGATCTTAATTTGTTGCAATTTAGATCTAAATAACTTCCCAGGGAGGAAATCCAGCCTGCCTGCAAATATTTGGACATACACAAAACATTATTGAATTAACTAACTGGTATAAGAAGAAGTATACATTTGGAAAATTGTTTTCAGTCGTTTTTTTTTTTTAATTTTTTAATGGGAGTTGCATTATTTTTTACCTTGCTTATAATAGACAAGGTTTATACTTCCAAAAGAGGATTTTTCTGCTATTATATTACTTTATTTTAGCTAAACTATTAGAATCGGAAAGAATATTCTAATGTGAGCCGATCAAGATCTTCTCAGCATTTGCTTATGTGGAGAGGAAACCACTTAAAACTTTTCAGGAGAAGCCGGCCTGTTGACAGTTGTCCAGAGTGTTCGGCATTTTGTTTCCTACTTTGGTTTATACAACCATTTGCCTGCAGTATATTAATCATGTAAGATACTACCTCTCGTGTGAGTTCTTTATTACCTGTCACCGATTGTGTGTCGCAAAGATCTTCACCCAGGATTCTGCATCGCGTCTCCAGCCGTTGTCTTTGAAAGCCGAAAAGGGAACAATGCATCAAGAGGTGATGGACATCTTGAGGAGTTTCATCGTCATATGGGCAGTTGTTGATCTCGGAGGGCTTGAAGCGATGCGAGTAGCTCAAAAAGCCACCATGACCCAGGTTTTCAGGCGTTGCCTGGTAGGTGAATTGGTTTAGCCGGATGAATCTCACTCACATGATAAAGGAAATCAGGCGAGAGTGTTAATCTGAGTAGGGTATAATTGATTAGATTAAAAAAGGGTCTCTGAGATGGTTTGGTCATGTAGAACGAATGGATGACGAAAGAATGGTAAAACAATAATATGTGGCAAAAATGAACGTGAGAGGAGGACGACCAAGGAAGACGTGGCATGATCAGATAAACCAAAATCTTTAGTTTGGTCATGTCAAAAGCAGGCAGAACCAAAGGGCATGTATGACAAGATGTATAAATGTGAAAGAAGCAAGAAATGAATGCCAGGATAGACATGTGTGGCGGCCCATTCTCACTGTCTACCCCTTAAGGGGGATAGTAGAAGTAGTAGTAGTAATGATAAAGGTTTCAGCTTTTTTACTTCACAAAGGTCAACAGATGAAAGAGTTTAGGAAATGTGGATGTTAAAACATAAGCAGAATGGTGAATGTTACAGTGTGTAAAGTGGCCACTTAAACCTGCCAATGACAGGTCATAAACCCTTTAAATGTCTCGACTTTCGTATTCCCTTCTCGAAATTGGTTTCGCTCTCTGTTGCAACAAATTTAAATCTAAATAACTCCCTAGAGGAAATCCAGCCTGTCTGCAAACATTTGGACATACACAAAATATTGTTGAAAATTAATTGAATTTGAGATGACATAATGATCACATGCCTTGTGGTCCAATGGCAATGCTTTATAAGAAATGTTTGATGGGCATATCTTCCTGAAAATACAAATCAACAAATACAAATAAACGTTTTTCACAGAGGATGGTTTACAAACTCTCTTGGCTTTTATATAAATCACTGCACAACTCTGCTCCCAAATATCTGAGGGAACTATGTAGAGACGGCATTTTTATACCGAGGTAGATAGATATAGTAGACAAATTAATTATATCGTTTCGATGTGTAATGATAAAGATAGCGTTTGTAATCACTCCCCAGGCATAAACATCGAATAAGTTTGTATGGTCATTAATCTAGATCTACACCGGGTATAACCATAATTCATAGTTACTGATAATTTCATCATTCTGACCTTTCTCTTGATGCTCAAATTAGTAGAACGATAAGTTCATGCTTCTACCAGCTTAGACAAATTAAATGCATACGCAAATTTTTTCCGGTTGATGCCGCCCGTCAATTAATAAATGCGTTTGTAGTGTCTAGAGTTGATTATTGTAATGGCAGGTCTACCGATTAACAAAATGACTCGCCTACAATCTGCATTAAATGCTGCAGCGACATTTTTTTTGGAATCTCTAAGTTAAGTCATATCACTCCGCTACTTCGGGAATTACACTGGCTACGTTTTTCACAGAGGATGGTTTACAAACTCTGTTGGCTTTTATATAAATCACTGCACAACTCTGCTCCCAAATATCTGAGGGAATTATGCATTTCAGATGAACTAGCTGATAGGCGTCTTACGCTTAAGTCAGCTACGTCTACGGGGAGAGAAAAAGTTATTATACCTCTACGCAAACAGCGCACTAAATTCGGTGAACGCGCATTTGCGGTTGCAGGTCCTACGGCATGGAATACTCTCCCAGCAGAGGTGCGAGGCTGTAAGAGTGAAGTAATGTTTAAAAAAAAAAAACCCACTTGTTCTCTAAATCATTTGAATTAAACCGTAGCATGTTTTAACAAAATAAATTGTTTTAATTGAATTACAAATTTAAAAGATTTAATTAAATTTGTCTATCTATAAAATCTCTGTGTAAAGCGCCCTTGAGGTATAATATTACGAAAATGGCGCTATATAAGTTACCCATAATAATAACTATAATCTTATGCAATGTTTAGAATAAAAAAATGACAAAATACCTCTTTATTTCATCGCTATTTTTTTGCATAACTTTATGAGGTTTATAAGTCAGGCCTTTAATGTTTCCAACAGAGATATCCCAGAAGACGTTCTGAACACGTATTGCTGGATCCACTCCACCTTCACCGTGGAAGGTCGGAGTCAGGAAGCCTACCCGGGAGTCAGGAGCGGAGAGAACGGAACACGTCGTCCAGCCAAGTACTACCAGTGGGTTGCCTTCATGCTGTTTTTCCAGGTAAGTCTATATCAAATTACTTTGTCGATCGTAGCACGTATGACTACCACATTTTTGATTATCGCAGGCAACTGAAATAGCTCAAAATTAGACGGTGCAAAGACTATCACTCCCTTTCACTTCTGTTTACTGCACTTCATAGTCCGCTCCTAAATACTTTCAACGCTTATCAGTTCATGGTTTACCTCTTCGTTTTAATTCTCAAAGCACCCTTTTTATACCCATCCACAATTCCTCTTTCTTCTCTAACTCATATAGTGTCCATGCAGCTCGACTGTGGAATCATCTCCCATCCACCAGGAAAGATGTTTCAACAGTATCTCTTTTTAAATCTTGTCTGAAGAAACATCTCCTTTCTCTTCCTTAATCTATCTTCCTTTCCTATTCCTATTTTTTTCCCTTTTCCCATTTTGTGTTTTTAGTTTTGGTTTAAAGTAATTTATATACAAATACAGTTATTTTTATTTTTGTTTATCCTTAGATAGGTAAAGCCAAAGCTTTTTATTTTATTTTATATTCAATAGGTTTTGTAACCTTAAATTATACAGAAAACTTACATTTTATTAGTAGGTTGGAAGAAATTGACATATGGCTGATGTGTATGCATCTTATAGTTGGATAATTTATATAGCGCCAATTTTGCGAAAATCACCTCAAGGGCGCTGTACAATTAATAAATATCCCAGTACGTCTTGCAGCTACAGAGCGCATGGACGGTTGGGATTCTAGTTCCTCGTTTTCAATTAAGATCAATAAAAAATTATAACAGATAGGAGCTAGATTACAGGACGTCTTGCAGGTACAGAGCGCATAGACAGTTAGAAATTTAGCCCCCATTTACACATTTCGAAAATTGACAAATAAATTTAGTGTATGAATGATATTGAAAAAAAAAAAGAACATTAAAAGGGAGTAAGATTACAACACGTCTTGCAGCTACTAAGCGTATAGACGATTGGAATTCTAGACCCCATTTACAAAATTAAGGTATTTTAAAGTTGATATATGAAAGCTAGATAACCAATCATCGTGCAGCTACAAAGCGCATGGACGAGTGGAATTCCAGCAAAGTTAAAATGATATCAATAAATTTATAAAAATAGAGCATAGAAGGTAATTGGTCAAGGGTTCATACCAAGAAGTAAGCAATAAAAAACTAAATAAATCAAACACTGTTTCAACTCATGGTTAACAAAGGGAGATAGATGTCCGAAGAGAAGCTTTTGTAGACAGTAGGTAGATACCGTCACCACGTGGCCCATTGGCTGTTTGTAATAACACGCCACTGTATTATTTAGACGAGGAATAGGAAAGGTCCTAATATGGAACCTTGTAGTACACCCATTGTAACTATTGAAGTTGGTTTATTTTGGCATCAATGACTAATTTTCCGTTTTTGGTGGAGATTTCTAAGTTTGCTTCGGCGTAAGTATAGCCTGTGAGCTCGCCAATACATGACAGATGACAGATGACAGTAAACATAACCATAGAAAAACATAGCAGTTGACCTCTCAGAAGTAAAGCAACGTGAATGCAGCAATGCTTGAACTACATGTCAATAATATTCTAATAATAAATAATATTATTTGGCCATACGGAACTTTAAAGCACACCTTGGTTTAATTACTAATAGTATTTTATCGGTTAGGTAGGTGTATTAAAAAAAATGTTGCGTACCTGAAAAAAGCACAAATAATTATGTTTTTGTAAATGATGTCAGTAGCGACACTCAGAGAGTGGCTTTGTGACGTTTTGACATTTTTTATAAGAAATTCATGGCGTAGCCGAAATACTGTTATAAAAACGAGGATGTTTTGTTGATTGACGTTAGCAGGCGCTACCCAGGGGCGACTTTGTGACGTGAAAATTATTTAAAAAAAGAGATTCATGGCGTAGCCGAAATATTGTAATTAAAACGAGGATGTTTTTGTTGATTGACGTTAGCAGGCGCTACCCAGGGGCGACTTCATGACGTGATGAAATTATTAATTTAATTTTTTTTTTTCATTTTACATAGCGTAGCCGAGATAAGAAATTGCGTGGTGTTTCGAAATTTAACCGTGTAGGTAGCCGCCTAGTTACAATATTATTTTTGTATTTGTATAATTCCTGTTTTATAATGTTTATGTATTTATCGCCATAAGAATTAAACTAAAGATAGTTTTACTTTTAATCGCTATCCGTTTTTTAAATTATGTTTGTAACACTCAGTAATATTTATTTTTCAATTCTTCAACGTTATTTTTGCATTTTAATTAATATTGTTAATATAAAGCGTATTTTTATTTATTCGAATTTACTAGACTGTTTTATTACAAAAAATAAAAATGCATATTTCTCTATGTATTCTTCTGTTATAAACAATCTATTAAAATAATACACATCAAATTTCCATTGTCTGTTGATTTGATTTGCAATCTTCTTTTGTTTTCGATGGTTAAAACTCTAGGAAATTCAAAGACAATAAATTTTTTACTGTCATATATTGGCGAGCTCACACGCTATACATAGCCCTTTGCTTCTGACGCCCTCATATGACGATTCATTATCCTGTAAGGTATATAGGAATTGCATTTTATTGAAGCAGAAACAATAAAAACTATTGATTAACTTCTACAAATTAATTAAAATATATTCGTAAATATCTGTTTTGAACGCACCTGTTTATGATCGCAATCTATTACATTATAAACTAAAGTAAAGCATTGACCTTCTTGCTTCTTAGTACGTTGTTGATGGAAAATATCGATGTCATCTTACACATATCGTATATAGGTAATTCATGGAACTAATGACACCCTTAAATATACAGGGCTTGAGTTTTTAATATCGAAAACATTTTTTAATTTATGGTATGACATTTTATACTATTGTTAATTGTATTTTTTTATATATACTCGTATGAATACAAATTGTGCAGTTACTATGTACTTTTCACATAAATTATGTATCTACAAAAATATAAGGCGAAGGTTGATTTCAAACCCGTCATGATCGGGCGTAAGAATATATATTTTTAGTGGAAATAGAAGAATTTCGATTTTTACGGGCGAATATGAGAATATTGGTTCTAACGTGAGAAGATTGATTTTTAACTGAGAATATAGATGTAAGGTCAAAAAATTGACGATCCGTCAGTCGATGGAGACGTAGCATCGTTATTCTGTTTTAATATTAATTATGGATAACTTATATAGCGCCATTTTCGTAATAAAATACCTCAAGGCGCTTTACATGGTGATTCTATTGTTAAATTAATTTAATTGAAGCTTTTAAATTTGTAATTTAATTAAAACAATTTATTTTGTTGCCACGTGCTACGGATTTATTCAAATGATTTAGAGAACAAGTGGGTTTTAAGTATTTTCCGAAACATCACTTCACTTTCACAGCCTCGCACCTCTGCTGGGAGAGCATTCCATACCATAGGGCCTGCGACCGCAAATGCGCGCTCACCAAATTTAGTGCGCTGTTTGCGTAGAGGTATAACAACTTTTCCTCTCGCCGTAGACGTAGCTGATCTAAGCGTGAGACGCCTGTCAGCTAGTTCATCTGGAATGCATAGTTCCCTTAGATATTCCGGAGCCGAGTTGTGCAGTGACTTATACATAAACCAACAGAGTTTGTATTCGACCCTCTGTGGAAAACGTAGCCAGTGTAGTTCCCGAAGCATTATATGCATTCAAGAAGTTTTTTTCCGTAGTTAGTGATAATTTTTTTTAAGATGAAAAGTAGCCTTGTGACCATAGAATTAAAAATAGTCCAGATTGAGCGTAAAATCATATTTAAATACATTGGACTGTGTCAAAAAAACCCCATATTTTACCCGCCACATTCGCCGCGCGCATTCGTGAAGTCGCCATGTTATGTAGCCAAATCGTAAAAAATATAATCATATTTAAAAATTTAAAAACATTAGTTTCTCTCATTAGATGACCAAAGTAGCGTAAAAAATTAGACTACCCTGGAACACTAACAAAATATCCATTTTGTTTTTTTTGAGAAGCTGATAGATGGAAAGACAATTACATTTTTTTTAAATGCATTTGCTACTTACACATGAAATGTGATCCCATCCTGTTTCTTTAAGATCCCAGCAGCATTTCTACACTTTAAAACGACTCACACACGCATAGTTGAATTCAAATCGGGAGTTGCGTACTGAGCGACGTCTACAAAGAAACTAATGGGTCGAAACGTAAAACTACTCCTTTAAGAGTAGTTTAGTCGCCTTCTGTTTGATGCGCGTATGCGGTTTCTGGACTATTGTTAATTCTATGCTTGTGACACTTGTCGGCTGCGAAAAATCACGTTGATGTGTTTCTCCGTTGTTACGTGGAGGTATAAAAATATTGTTGAAATATTGAAAAATTAAAAAAAAACGCTTAACTTCCTCATTAAAATACATTTATTAATTTTATACATCCTGTATTAGGTAAAGAAATGCATGGGGTGAAAAATACCCCTGACGTAGCGCAGCGGGGTTTAAGTATAGAACATTTTCTTAAAGAGGGATTTATTCTATGCGGAAAATATAAGTTCCCAAGTTCGAAAAAATACATGGCTCACTAAAATTGATAACTGGCTTTTTACCCGCGGCTTCACTCGCGTGGTATTAGGGAGAAATGAGTAATATAAGAATTTTCCCTAGGGAATATTATACTTTTGGAAGTAGCCTGTATCAATTGCCGGTCCCCCAACAATCGATTATGCAAAAAAAAATGACGATCCGTCAGTCGATGGAGACGTAGCATCGTTATTCTGTTTTAATATGCATTCAAGAAGTTTTTATTTCCGTAGTTAGTGATTTTTTTTTTGAGATGAAAAGTAGCCTTATGACCATAGAATTAAAAATAGTTTAGATTGAGCGTAGAATCATATTTAAATACATTGGACTGTGTCCAAAAAAAACCCCTATTTTACCCGCCACATTCGCCGCGCGCATGCGTAAGTTCGCCATGTTATTTTTTTTTTATTTTTTTTATTTTTTTTTATTTTCTTTTATTCAGGAAACATACAGTACAGTTACAAAGTTTAATATTTTACACAATTGGACTTAATTCTAATGGACCAGTGAAGTTTCCATATTAAAAAGCAATTAAATCTAATGTTAATTATGAAAGTATAAAAAGAGAAGGAAAAAGAAAACATAAATGAAAGTTGTTTAAAAATTTAAATTTAAGTGAAAAAAAAAATCGTTATGTAGCCAAATCGTAAAAAATATAATCATAAGATAATTATATTTAAAAATTTAAAAACATTAGTTTTTCTCATTAGATGACCAAAGTAGCGTAAAAAATTAGACTACCCTGGAACACTAACAAAATATCCATTTTGTTTTTTTTTGAGAATCTGACAGATGGAAAGACAATTACATTTTTTTTTATGCATTTTTGAATCACGCATAGTTGAATTCAAATCGGGAGTTGCGTACTGAGCGACGTCTACAAAGAAACTAATGGGTCGAAACGTAAAACTACTCCTTTAAGAGTATTTTAGTCGCCTTCTGTTTGATGCGCGTGGCGGTTTCTGGACTATTGTTAATTCTATGCTTGTGACACTTGTCAGCTGCGAAAAATCACGTTGATGTGTTTCTCCGTTGTGACGTGGAGGTAACCCAAACAAAAATACTATCACACTTTTGCATTGTTAATATAATATATTATGGATTAGATTATTAGTTTTAGTATAAATTTAGTATATCAGTTTTAAATGGAATTGATTGATAAGGTAGATTATCTGTGTTCAGTCGGATGAAGAATACAGTTCTGTGAGTGAAATAGAACCAGAACCCTGGTATTTTTTCGATGAATTAAACATTAATTTTATTGAAATCACATGCATTCAAATTAAAATTATAATCTGTTGAAATGTTATATTTTTTACCAAATTTAAATTAGATATATTTTTTGTCACTTTCAAACCATACATTAAAAAACATTAAAACTGTTATAATATACGCTATACTAATTAATATTTGTTCATGTGTCATATCAGTTGTGTGTGAATTTGAACCAAAACCGTGAACGAGTGTTTTCGACTCGATGGCTGCTCTCAGGTAAAAATACTGAATTAAGAAATCGGGTAAAGATAAGTCCGTCTCGTTGAGTAGTGGTTGACGCCTTTACCCTACCATTCTTGAGGTCCTGCGTTCGATTCCTGGCAGGGTGCACGTAAAATATTGTTTTTTTTTTAAACTTCTATTTCGTTGATCTTGGACTAGCACCTGAAGCGTACGACCGATCACCTTACTTTAATTTAACACATTATTGAACTGCGGTGCATTTGGTTTTCCAATGCTGTGCTCTATGCACCCTTGTGTGTGTCCTTGGCTTGGCACTGAAGCGTAGAACTGACCACTTTACCATTATGTAACAAAAACGATCATGATACGCTGCGGTTGGTGTCCTATGCCTCATTTGGTGCGGAAAGGGAAAAAAAACCCGTATAACTTTTACAATATAATATTCAATAGAAAAGTTTAAAATTCCCCGGAAGAGCTCATGTATTATGAAATAAAGCTTAAAGCTTAAAGCT
This sequence comes from Micrasema longulum, assembly GCA_022494885.1. Classification (NCBI taxonomy): domain Eukaryota; kingdom Metazoa; phylum Arthropoda; class Insecta; order Trichoptera; family Brachycentridae; genus Micrasema; species Micrasema longulum. The sequence continues at coordinate 19,776 of JAGVSM010002324.1, forward strand.
TTCGTTTAGTGCCATCTTGCGGCTGTATCCCGAACTTAATGATGATTTTAAAAGTAAAATGGATGAACATTTTGTCGAAAAACTGCTTGGGTATTCTGCTTTATGTAATGTTCCAATTAAACACAAGACAGAAATCCCATGGAACCATAACATAGCCTATTTATAAAAGAGATAATTATTTTCAAAATAAAAAAATTGTAAGCAAGAAAAGAAAATTCTTCTATAACTCACCAACAATGTTGGTTTTCAATTCATGTATTTTTTTAAACTCATAAGAGTTATTAATAAACTGGGATGAATTATATAGCGCCAATTTTGTGAATATCACCTCAAGGGCGCTGTACAATAAGTACATATCCCAGCACGTCTTGCAGCTACACAGCGCAAGGACGATTGGGATTCTAGTACCTCGTTTCCAATGATCTATTTCAATTATAACAGATAGGAGCTAGATTACAGCACGTCTTGCTGCTAAAGAGCACATCGGCGGTGATGTTTTAATTAGACGATAAAATTTAGCGATGAATGCAAGGGAAGCCATTTGCTGATGAATGTCGATAAATTGAATGTGATGGTTTTTTAAAGAAATAAAAGTATGACTAAATGTGAAATCACTGTGAATGGGGTTATACTAAAACAGTTAGACGAATTTGTGTATTTGGGAAGTATGTTTACTAGGGATGGAATGACTGAGAAAGATATTGAAAAGAGGGTGAGTGCCGGGAACAGAGTGAACGGTGCACGAAAATCAACCTTGGCAAAAAATGTTTGCCGCAATGGCAAAACTAACAGTTCACTATGGAGTCCTGGTCTCGACCTTTATGTATGGGAGCGAAAAATGGAGTTGGAAAAACAGGGATGAAATGAGGCTGAACGTTGTCGAAATGCGATCTCTCAGGCAAATGTGTGGTAAAACTATGTACGATAGATGCACACATGTTGAGATCCGTACATTATGTAAGGCTAAGATAAGCATTATTGACAAAATCAAGAAAGGAGCTCTGCGCTGGTTTGGACATGTAGAGCGAATGGACAGTGAAATAACGGCTAAGAATATTTACAATGCGAATGTTGATGGATGCAGAAATACAGGAAGACCGAGAAAGACGTTATGATCAAATCCAACAAATACTTGAAGATGGACATGTCAAAAGTCGGAATAACAGGCGCGCGTGCCTGAGAAGATGTTCGAATGTAGGTTAAGCGAGATATGTATGCAAAGATGGAGTGATGTGGCGTTCTATCCTCTTTGCCTACCCTTACGGGAAACGGCTTTACAGTTTGTTTTAACGTTTGATTCATATTTATTTTTTACTTATTTTTTTAAATTAGGAGATAAATTATAACAAGTCTTGCCGTTGAAATTCTAGACCCCATTTACAAAAATCTGATATTTGATAAATATTTGTTAAATTGTTAAAAACATTTACATATTGAATCTAGATTACCAATCGTCTTGCGGCCATAAAGCGCAAATTCTAGTAACATAAAATTTAATGTATAAATTTACAAAAAATAAATATGGTGCAGCGTACTAAAAAGTAAACATTTTTTTATTTTATTTTTATTATTAATAAAACATATAATAAAAAATTACATATTATACTCCCAGGAGTTGTTAGAAAGTCATTTGGGACCGTACATAAGAAAAAACATTTTTTTGACTATACATAATATCATACAAATTAATACACCCGAAATAAAAAGAAAACATCATTGTATAAGAAACATAAAACACCATCTTATATAAACTACATTAATAATTATTAATATCAAAAAGATTTAAGAAATATTTTTTAATTGCGACACTTCTGGATTTTTTATTTTTTATTAAAAACGAATTAAATAAACGGTTCACAAAATACAGAAAGACATCCGAAGAGTAGCTTTTGTAGATTGTGGATATCATAGTTACTACCGGACATGTGGCTAACAGGCTGCTAGCTGATTCCTGGAAGATGGTAGACGCACATGTGTGCAGTTACTGAGGGATGGTGCGTATTGTTTCAGTGACTTGGTGTCCATTTTAGTCTGAATTGTTTTGTTTTATAATAGATACGCAACATTCCCGCTCAATTATTTTTTTACGGTTAATATTAGACCAACGAATGTTTTTTTAAATTTTTTTATATATTTAAATCTTAAAATAGGGCACACATATCATACATATTGTTATGTGTGTTCTAATAATAACATTGCAAATATATTTAATTTATAAATTGTTTATCACATATGTCTTGACCATTATTTAAATTTTTGATATGTTTTTTTCTTCATAAATATTTTTTTCCATTTCGTAATACTTTTTTAATTGCTTTAAATAAAATTGAATTTTGTGACTTTGCCTTTTTCCTAAATGGAAGTCTAATTTTGTTCCTTTCTCTAGTATTGTGATCGTGTTCATGCTGGTTCCGATCAATTTTTTTCCAAATTCTGTTTTTTTATTAGAGTTTATAATTTTATGAACAAATATCATTGTATTGTAAAATATTCTTTGTTTATATGTTAATAATTTCATTTCATTTACCATCGACTTTACCCTCGTATATCTGTTTTTTTTTCAAAATGATTCTAATGGCTTTATTTTGTAATATAGTTAGTTTATCTATGTTTTCTTTGTTTGATAAAAATAAAATGCTACTACAGTAGTTAACGTGTGGTTCAATAATTGCTTTGTAAATAGTTTTGCAGGAGTCCTTATCAATAAATCTTCTGATCCTTCCCAAAATTGATATTTTTTTTGCAATCTTATTTAGCGTTTTGGTGAAATGTAAGTTTTGAATTCAACATTACACCTAAATATTTAATTTCAGCGACTTCATTAAGTTTTTCATTTTCTATTACAATTGATGGTGTAATTTCTATTCTTTTGTTTCCTATATTCATATATTTAGTTTTGTTAACATTTAATTTTAATTTATCAATTTTTAGCCACAGTGATACACTATTAAGATCATGATTTAGTCTGTCCATAATTGTTTTATAATTTTCTCCCGATATATATATTAAGGCATCGTCTGCAAAGAGTCTATATTTAGAACATAAGATTTTCTCAACGTTATTGTTATCTTTCATTTAGAGATGTTATGTTTCTTTTTTACTTTTTTGTTTTTTGTATTAAATGTTCACTAATTTTGTAGTTTTGATTGTTCTATTATTTCATACTATGTACTACATGACTATTGTGCACTGCTGTGATTATTTCTGTAATATTTTTTTTTAAAGCTCTTTGAACCGTTGATGTATAAATAAATAAATAAATAAAATGATCAATCTTACGCTTCAGGTACCAGTCCAGGGACTATAAAATATTCTGGTGTGAAAACAACCTTTTAAATAAATATTTCATATCAACCATGTCGGGAGTCGGGCCCGAGACCTCTTGCTTGGTAGGCAAACGCTCTGACCGACATTACATCACGAGGCCGACGAAAATCACAGCGCTAATAATTCGATACATAAAAATGAATATAAAAAAAAATAGCAAATTCTGGTAGTCTATTAGCAAACATTTTTTTTTAAAACCGCTGATTTTCCACATTGATAAAAATATGCAATGTGTTTTTTTTTAGAAATATTTCTGTTTTTAAATATTATTTTTTCATTTATTGTAAGTCAAATAAATAAGTTCGCATAGTAAGTATCAAAGTTTACAGCGGAGATCGCGTTATTTTTACTGCATAAAGGCACACAATAGGAAGGCGTATAATTCCACCCCATAAATGTCATTATTAATATGTAATGTATATTGTACGTAGTAAATAATTTTCAAAGGAATGTAAGCTTTATTGCTTATTCATATACGAGTATTTCAGTTTAATTACTTGAGCTAATTTTTTTTCCTAAATTTGTTGCAATAGAGAAGGAAAACAATTTTTGAGAAGAGAATATGGAAGTCAAGGCATTTACAGGGCTTGTGATCTTTCAATGGCCGGTTTAAGTGGCCACTCTACACACTGTGTAACATTCACCATTCTGCCTATATTTGAACATCTATATTCCTTCAATTCTTTCATCTGTTGATGTTTGTGAAGTTAAAGAGCTGAAACCTTTATTTATGCGGGTGAGAATCATGTAATTGAATTATTTCACCTACATACTAGGCAACGCCTGAAAGTGTTATTTTTTCAATTTCTATACTTCTTCATGGACCAGGTAATTTATCAACTATATTTTGAGTTTGTCCAAATTTTAGTAGACAAGGACTGGATTCAACTCCCTGGGGAGCTGTTTATATAAACATATTACAACAGAGGCTCTGTTGTAATATGTTGTCCACAAAAGTTGCCGTTCATTTTTGCCATATATACTTGTTTTACCATTCTCTCGTCGTCCATTCGTTCTACGTGACCAAACCATCTCAGAGACCCTTTCTTAATCTTATCAATTATACTTGTCTCAGATAAACACTCTCGCCTAATTTCATCATTCGTAACCATGTCATACATTGATTTCCCACACATTCGTCTAAGAGATCGCATTTCAACCGCGTTCCCTCGACTTTCATCCTTCCTCTGCCAGTTCCATGTTTCACTTCCATACATAAGTGTTGGGACTAAAACTCCGTTGTGCACTGCCAGTTTAGCTTCGATTGACATATTTTTATTAGAAATTACTGTGCTTAGTGATCCGTTCATTTTGTTGCCCGCATTCACTCTTCTTTCAACATCTTTTTCTACTCTTCCATCTCTTGAAAACATGCTTCCCAGATACAAAAATTCTTCTACTTGCTCGAGACATTCGTTGTTTCCTTTTTTCTGCAGTCAGTAACCTCATTATCCCTTTCAAATACCATCACTCTTGACTTACTTTCGTTCATCGCCAATTCGCTCTCCAGGCAATACATCATACATTCTAGAGACTATTTGCTGCAAATCATCCTTGCTGCTTGCTAACAGAACTGCATCGTCAGCATACAACAAGCAGCTTACTGAAAAATTATCCATATCCATGTTTTACTTCATTGAAAATTACATTTTTTTTACAATAATGTAATTCTGCTGCCTTTAATGTCATTTTCTACGACTTTTGGGAAAAACTTTCCTGATACTGATCCTCTAGCATTATGCAATAATTTAGTGACTGAGTCACGCCTCCGTTTTCTCATGAATTATATTATTTCAGAACGGAAACCGAATAAAATTCTTCACGTGTGACTCCAGAGCACGGAGGCTCATAAACAGAGACGCTTTGTGGAGAATCAATTTCTAAATTTATTTCAACAGAGAGGGAAAATTTTTGAGAAGGGGATATGGAAGTCTAGGCATTTACAGGGCTTATGACCTGTCATTGGCTGGTTTAAGTGGCCACTTTACGCACTGTGTAACATTCATCATTCTGCCCATGTTTGAACATCCACATTTCCTCAAATTTTCCATCTGTTGACTTTTGTGAAGTAAAAGAGCTGAAACCTTTATCACGCGGGTGAGATTCATCCGGCTGAACCAAATCACCTACTAGGCAACGCCCTTGAAAACAATTTTCCACTTTATACTTCTCTTTACCAGGTAATTCAACAATGTTTGATTATTCAAATGCTTGCAGACTGGTTGACTTCCTCCTAGGGAGTTGTTCATATTTAAATTTACTTAACAGAGAGGGAAAAATTTTTGAGAAGGATTTGTCTTGAAGCCGGATGAATTCTCACCACGTGATAGCGTTTTAGCTCTTACTCTGCCAAAAGTCAACAGGATGGAAGATTTGAGGGAAATGTGGATGTTCAAACATGGGTGAATGGTGAATGTTACACAGTGTGTAAGTGGCTAATTTAAACTAGCCGAAGGTCATAAGCCCTGTAAAATGCCTAGACTTCCATATCCCCTTCTCAAAAAATTTCCCTCTCTGTTGAAATAAATTTAAATATGAACAACTCCCTAGGGAGGAAACCCAGCCAGTCTGCAAGCATTTGGACATAATCAAACATTGTTGAATCAATTTCTCTTTCATAACATTTGTACCGATACGCTTATTTATTTTAAATCTATTGCAACATTTGTTGCAACTAACAGCGAAAACATTTTTAAGAAAGGAATTTTAATTCATTAATTTACTAATTACATTTTACATACATTAATACGGAACACAAACATAGTGACACAATCAGGAGCGACCCATGCCTGTGAACTTGCCCCGACTCGCCAGTAAATCCGTGTTGAGTCGGGGCATTTATATTATTTATAACCATACATACACATACTACTACTACTACCATTTCCCCATAGGGGTAGGCAGAGAGAATGGACCGTCACGCACGTCTTTCCTGGCATATATTCCTGGCTTCTTCCACATTCATACATCTTATCCTGCATGCCCTTCGGTTCTATCTGCTTTTGACACGACCAGCCTTGAGATTTTGGTTTATCTGATCATGCCACGTCTTCCTTGGTCGTCCTCGTCTCGTTACGTTACCGTTCACTTTCGCCATATATACTTGTTTTACCATTCTTTCGTCGTCCATTCGTTCTACACGACTAAACCATCTCAGAGACCAATTCTTAATCTAATCAGTTATACTTAACGCTCGCTCACTCTCGCCTAATTTCATCATTCGTAACTCTGTCATACATTGATTTCCCACACATTCATCCTTCCTCTGCCAGTTCCGTGTTTCACTTCCAAACATAAGTGATGGGACTGAAAATCCGTTGTGCACTGCTAGTTTAGCTTCGATTGACATATTTTTATTGGCAATTGCTGTGCTTAGTGCTCCGTTAATTTTTTTTTTGCCCGCATTCTCACTCTCCTTTCAACATCTTTTTCTATTCTTCCATCTCTTGAAAATATACTTTCCAGATACACAAACTCTTCTACTTGTTCAAGATATTCGTTGTTTAGATTTATTATGCAGTCAGTAACCTCACTTCCATAATGCGTCTAATCTTAGAAAATTGTCCGTCGCATCGCATTTCGCATAGCTTTCGTGTTATCGTCAAGATGGACAAGCAAAAGGCTCAGAAAAAGGCACTTCAAAAACGCGTTGGGGATAAATAATTTTCTTTAAACTTACAGTAAACTGGCATAGACAGTTAACCTTTTTTACTCTAATACGCGTTTAACGCGCAAATGGCGAAGCGGAATAACGCTACGACGCTCATTTTTAGAACATAATTTAAACGTATTTAAATTTACTTTCAAAAACGAAAAGCATGTGGAGAATGGAAATGCAATACCTCGATTTTGTTGATATTAGTTAGGCATAATCAGTCCGACTTGCCGTGTATTTTTCTCATAGTATTTGAGGAATCACCTATTCATCAAATCGCTCTCCGACCGCATATCCTGTTAATCTTAAAACAATTCTA